>WNHD01003179.1:0-13217 GCA_011057455.1 Ganaspis sp. Gsp50
TTTGGATCAATTAGAATTTTAAAAAAGTATTCATCCGTATTTTACATTTTTTATTAAAGAAAATCATGGTTCACGTTTTTGAAAATTTGAATGGGTTCCTGAAATTTTTTTGGATTTTCGTTTTTGTATTCGATTCCCCAGAAGAAAGCACCCCAATTTGAGTATTATAACGTTTCTGACACTTTTCTGGATGAATAAGCATTTTAAAAATTTATGTATCAATTTTGAATTTTCCGTTTTTTGCAGGTCATAATACTGAAATATCTAAAAACGTGTAATTGTCTCATTATTTTCGACATTAAACATTTATTCTTTGGTTTAGAATGTTTTTAGTTGTTTCAGAAATTGATAATTTTTTTAAACGTATTTCATATATTGTAAATGTTCTTTTGACGGTTTAGAAATTAAATTAAAATTAAAGAATGTTCAAACAAAGTGAAGAAATTTAAATGGAATGATGCGAACTTCGAGAAAATTAAATCATTTTAAAGTTATAAGATAAATTACAATAAATGAAATAAAACGGTAAAGACTCATCAAGCGGATAATAATAAATAATTTATTGCGAAAGGGAGTAATTTTCACGTATAATTATCAAGCTTGGGATCCAATTAAGAGACTCTTTTCTACTTTATGTTTATGTAATTAATACATTCATTTTGTGCCACCTGATGTAGGTAATATGTGAAACATCGGCGAATATCGTGCACAACAATTCGTTTTCGCCCAACTCCCAAAATTCAAGCGAAACTCACAGAGTGACCTCTATTTTCATCGTCGGATGGAATCAAAGCTACAAAAAGCCATGATATATTTCTCTGCCGCAAAGCCGAATCCACCAAATCATACTCACTATCTATTGGCACTTATACTTGTACAATGTATACATATGTATTAGTTTTACTGGCTTTCGCTTACGTATAAGTATAGATCCAGTTATGTATACGTGACTATTGCCGTTGACTCGAAATCTAAACTTTACGTATAATTTTTTTTTATTTTATGCAAATGTGAGAATTTTCGATTATAACTGTGTAAGGTGTCAGAAAAGTTATTCCACAAATATTTTGTGTGAATCAAATATAAATATTTATTTGATTTTACCGAAAGAAACAGTTTCTGTTTTTCCTTTTGTAATAATTAAGACATAATTTTGTACACTAAGAAGTTGTTTCTATAATAATAATTAGTAAAGGTTACTAAATGAATTTGTAGTTTTCTATTGAGAATTAGTGACTGTTGACTGAAAATTGGCCAAAACGGATAATTCATTAAATAGACGAATCGGTTCTATTTTTATTAGCCAAAAGACTCAAAACTGATTAATTCACTTTCAGAGGGTATTATATTTAAACACTATATTGTTTGACATTATATTAATGTTTATACACTAATGTTTGCTATTATGCTAATGTTGTCCGATTTTGTTCAAAAAGTAGAAAGATTCCTAGTAAGAGTGGTATGCTAAAATAAAATTATGTTAATAGGTATTTGAAGCGAGAAAAAGCTGTTTTTCGTGTATATGCAAATTAAATTCTGAGGGGATTCAAAGTACTTCTTTCTTATGGAGGACAAAAGGTAATTCTAAATTCGTTAGTGACATCTGTAAAACGATGCACCACCAATCTCGTGAATGTACGTTAATAGCTTCATAAAACAATTTGCTGTGAAATGGTCACATTATCGCAGTAAAACGGTTAATACAGCAAGCAATAACTAATGTCACTGGTATTATGGAGATATACTGCGACGGGACAATTTATAATACGGTCTCTTTGGAAGAGGAGACTAGAAATGTATGCTTCTATTTATACTGTTGCATTCGTGCATTCACATGCACTTTAATTATTGTCCTTTTTGTTCATTACATTTATTATCTTCTTCCCACTGTTATCAATTTATATTCTCAGCTTTATCGTTAAAATTTGTTAAAATATGCATTTATTTTATTATTAACATTTATTCATTGTTATTATTGTTATTATTGTTATTATTATTATTATTATTATTATTATTGTTATTATTATTATTATTATTATTATTATTATTATTATTGTTATTATTATTATTATTATCATTATTAAATTTATAATAATTTCATGTACGAATTATTGTTATTTGTCAATTATTGTATTTTTATTAGTAATTGTTTATTTATAGTAACAATATTATTATTTACTAAATGTTATTATGTTGAATTTTGTGAATAAATGAAGACCTTAATTTACGACTCTACTTATTGTTTATTGTTTTTATCAAAGTTTGTATTATATATAATATCTTTCAAATTTTATATCAGTCTATGTCGAATTGTAAATTGAATTAATTCAATTTACTAATTTAATTTAATTCGCTTCGTTAATTATTACCCAGTAAATAAAAATATAAATAAAAATGACAACTTAAATTATTTTAACAGAGTTTGTAAATTTTCTTATTCAATTACTTGCAATATAGTTTATTAAAAATTATTTCAATTATTAGTAGCATTAGTTATACGATTTTTTATAATTAAATTATTCGTAACAGACATTATACTCTTTTAATTAAATTATTCGTAACCAAACTTATGCATGTTGTTGTATGCATCATGTATTCCATTTTTTGTTGATAAATTATAATCGTTGTAATTAAATAATTTAATTGATATGAAAGTTAACTGTAATTTACACATTTATTTTTAAAAATTAAACTTACATCGATTTTACGATAGAACGGAATCTTTGCTCCATCTTTCTGTCGTATTTGAAACTTAGAGTAAACGCTACCTTACCGATTGGATGTTAAATATTACTATCTTTTATCTACTACTAGATACTGAGTGATAAATTCACTTAATAATTATTTAGGATATTTTGTTTTATTTAAACATAAATGACGAACTAATCATAATAAGAAGTTAATGACTTTTTTTTAGTACTAATATAAAATACTAATTACATTTGCAAATTAGTTTTCGCATTCTTTTCAATTTTCCAGTTTTTCAATTTTCAAATCCATCAGTTTTATGGGAAAAACATTGTGGCCAACATTTAAAAACGGACGCTTGGAAATTGAAGGTCGAAAATGAAGTTTATTTATTCATAACGATAAGGGTGTTAATATTTAGTTTATATTTTTAACATAATGAGCAATTATTATCTTGGAAATTAATTATTTATTAAGAGTTATAATTTTTATTTTTTATATTTATTTATATTTATATTTAATTTCTATTTTTTAAGGGTTATTATTATTTTTTTAAGCGTTCATTATTTATGTTTTAAGAATTGAGCATTTAATTACCTTTCGAGTAATATGAACTCGAGAAACTTTTTTTTAGTTTGGCAACACTGAGCGATTATTTTGATTTTAAAGTAGTTACGTTGCCATGGAAACCACAACATCGTAAACAAACAGAAATTCAGCCAGCAAACAAGAATTAACCTTTTCTTATAAAAAATATCTTCAATTTTGTCAAATCCGAGCATATTTTAATACTAAATCAACAACAGGTAAAGCTTTATTTATTTATTTTTCCGTTAAAAACTAATTTATGTTATATAACTTTCTACAATACTTTTTTATTATTGTTCTATATCTTTGTTTACAATATATGGCGTAGTTAATTTTCCAAGTTCATGTAATTATAACCTTGCTTTATTAACTATCAACGATTGTATAATTCTCTGGATAATAATATTTTACATGATTTTAATCTAGTCGATAAATAATAATTTTTAAAACTCCTTGAAAATTGAATATTTCTAACAATAACGATTCTAATGCTATTATTTTTCTGATTAGACATTTTTTTATTGTTCGAGATTAAATAAATAAATATTATTTATAAAAAAATAAATATTCTTCATAAATAAGTATTCTTTATAAATAAATAAATATTCTTTATAAATAAGTATTCCTTATAAATAAATATTCTTTATAAATAAGTATTCTTTATAAATAAATATTCTTCATAAATAAATAAATATTCTTTATAAATAAATAAATATTTTTTATAAATAAATAAATAAATATATATTATTTATAAACAAGAATGATTAATTAACATTTATACAACATTAATTTTCTTTGGCCAAGAATGTTGCAAAGATATGGCAGAATTGCACATAATCGGCCAGATAGCTTCAGCTAAAGATTTTGAACAATTGCGGCTTTTATGTAAATGGAGCTTCCATGCAGGTAATTTTTTTAAATTAAAAATTGGATTTTTCGTTTTATCCAAATTAGCAAGATAATTTTTAATTATAGTTTGGTTTCAAAAATTTGATAATTTTTAACAATTTACGTTTCTTAAATATTTTTGTTACCTAAATATCGCACTTATAAAATATTATAAGTATTAATATAAAATAAATAATAAATATTTTATGGCTCAGGGACCGGGTGGAAAGTATTAAATGGAAATTGCGAGGGTCAAACTCAAGAATGTTGTGATTTTTATACCAACGAACCAGTTTGGGATCATCCTTTAGATTTACATTACGGAACTACCTCTCTTCAAGGATCACCAAAATTGTTATTACAATTATTTTGCAGAGACAATTATAATAGAATTCTATTCCTTGCGTATGGAGTTTGTTCCATTCCACTGACCCCTGGATTCCATGAACTTGAATGCAACACATGGAAACCAATTGGTAATAAATAAATAAATAAATAAATAAGTAAATAAATAAAGCAATAAACAAATATTCAAATAAATCGACAATAAAACAAAAGCACGTTTTAAAGCACGTTTCAAAGCTCGTTTTTAAGCACATTTTTAAGCACTTTTAAAAATACAGTCTCCGCTCTATATATGACCGCTCTCATTATGACCGCTTCCCTTTTTCATCTCTTGAACACTTCTCCCTCTTTCTTCTTTTTTTGATGCGCATTTACCGCTCTCAACGTTCGGCGCAGAGAGCGACGTATGAGTGGGAGGAAGTCTGACGTATGAGTGGGGGGAATTCTGACGTATGAGTGGGGGGAATTCTGACTTATGAGTGGGAGCAATTCCAACCTATGAGTGCTTACTTCGAAAGTAATTTTCCCTAATCCTCATGACCGGGCTTATTGAGAGCGGGAACTGTATTTTAAAATCTTCAAAATAATGTTAAAAATTCTCGAAAAATATTTTTAACTCCTGCACTACTGAATCTTTTTATCACCATCTTTCTTTCATGATCATTTTTTGACACCAAAGTACGTTGTGTAAATCCTTTTCAAAAAGCCTTTGCTGATTTTTAAAATTGTTTTTTAATTTTTACCTTTTTACTCTTTACAAAAAACGCTCTTCTTAATTTCAATTATTAAAATTTAGTTGAAAATTTACAGGAAACTGGCAAGACAGGCTAAAAGACAAATTTCTTGGCCTGACATTGCAGCTGAAAACTCCGAGTGTTTTAGTCAACACTCAAGATAGATTTGAATTATTAACGGAGAGTATGGGCGTAGTGAAAATTAATCTACACATAATTAGCAGAAATTTCGAAAAGTTTGGATGCGACCTATAAAAGTAGGCATTACTTTGCAAATGAAAAAATTGAATTTTCCATAAAATGGCATTGGCAAATTTAGGATATTATTACTTGATAATTTTCTGCATTGTTGGTCACGAATGCATCGACATTTCTTCGTTGGAAGACATTACCGAGTCAACATGCTTCGAAAATTGTGAAAACGTGACCGAAGTTTCAACAACGGAAATTTACAGCCAAAACGAAGGATTCACAAAACCAAGCTTAAATGATAAGAATGATTATGAAGACGAAACTACAGAAAATATTAGGGTTTACACTTTGAAGCCTCACAATCCTCTTTTACCCGGTTTTACCGGAAAACGAAATAATACCGAAACTACTTTTCCAGTTAGCAAAAAACCCGCTGCGAAAGTCGAGAAAACAAAATCCGATATTTGCGAATGCGACTTTCAGGTATTTACATTTATTTGCTTTAAAGAATTTTTATAATCGTTTCTAAATTTGAAAGATTTTGTGTTTTTAGGGTTTCAATTTTTTGTATCACTTGGGCTAAATGATAAATAACAATCACGAATGAAAAAATAAATAAACTGCAATTTAAAAAATAAATAAGAAATTACGAATAAAAAATAAATAACAAATCACGAACGAAAAAAAAAATTACAACACACAAATGAAAAAATAAAAAAAAAATCACGAATAAAAAAATAAATAACAACGCACGAAGAAAAAAATAAATAACAAATTGCAAATACAAAAATAAATAACAAATCACGTATAAAAAATTAACTTACAAATTGCAAATAAGAAAATAAACCATAAAAATGATTGAAAATAAATAAAATGACACGCAAATAAAAGGATTTATTTTTACAGGTTTCGTCTTGTGACGTCAATTGTTGTTGCGACTCAGATTGTACCGATTCACAAATAGAAGTATTTTCCTTTTGTTCGAATATTCATGAAAAACTTTACGACAGTAGGTATTGTTACAGAAAAAATTTTCTGTTTCACAACACCTCAAAATTTATTCTTGAAAAGCTGGCAGATAATTTGTTTTGCATTGTTTATGATAATCTACCTCCTGTTTACACTGTCAACAACAATGTGGTAAGTTCTTTACTTCAAAATTTGCACGAACCGAAAAATAATCGTGAAAAATAAAATCCCATCGCGTGCAATAATAACCTCTCGTACGAATTTCTAAAAATAATTAATGACACTTACTAGAATTTAAATTAGAGGACCAATGATATAATATAAACTTAAAGAAAATTAATTAAAATTGAAATTAATTAATTAATTAAAAAAATTGATAATCATTAATAATTGAATTACAAAATAATTTTTTATTTTAGAGTATTAAAAATGAGGTGGACTTGGATCAAGCGATAAATAAAATAGATCCCTACAATTTTAAGTGGAACATAGAGTCCACTTGGAAGGATGCGACATTCGATGAGGTAAAGGAACCCTATCGTCATGGGGACACAATCTGGAAATTTGAGAAGACTTTGATAGAACCCCTAGGTAAATAATGGAAAATTGACACTTGAAGCCAACAAAAAGAATTCTGAATTTTTCGCCAAATTCTTAAAGTTTTTTTTAATTTTCCTAATTTTTCAAAATTTTTTTCAGAATTTTTTGACAAATTCTTTTTTTTTGTAATTTAAAATCGAAATTTTTTAATTCTTTTAATTTCTATAAATCTGTTTCAGAATTTTTGCAAACCGGATTTACAGGAATTTGTAGTTTCGTGAAACCTATCACTTTTCTTGAAGATTGGAAAGGATCTTGTCTTCAAACAAATTTATCGAAAAACAACTCTTTCCTGTTTCCAGAAAAATATAATAATTTCACAGTCATAAAATCTCCTCATCTGCTGGATCTAAAAAGATTCAATCGATACAGGGTAAATTTGTTCAAATCTATTCAGATTTAAATTAGTTTTAGAAAACAAAATTATTTTTAAAAGAAATAATTATTTTTAAAAGAAATAATTATTTTTAAAAGAAATAATTATTTTTAAAAGTAATAATTATTTTTAAAAGAAATAATTATTTTTAAAAGTAATAATTATTTTTAAAAGAAATAATTATTTTTAATGAACCAAATTATTTTTAAGAAAGAGAAATATTTGCAATGAATTCTCGTCAAAACAAAGTTCTTTCTTTTTTTTAAATACAAGATTAAACTATTTCTAAAAGACGAAATTAAATTCAAATTAAATTATTCTTTATTTTCTACAAGATTCAATAGTTTCTAAAGTAACAAAAATAAGTAATAAATTTGAAACTGGTAAATAATTCAAATAATTAAATTTAATTTGAATAATTTTTAAATTCAAGTCGAATAAATTGAAAATTGACCCAAATGTAAAATGCTTTGAAACCCAAGTCAAATAATTTTGAAACTATTACAAAATGAAACCGTTT
This sequence comes from Ganaspis sp. Gsp50, assembly GCA_011057455.1. Lineage (NCBI taxonomy): Eukaryota > Metazoa > Arthropoda > Insecta > Hymenoptera > Figitidae > Ganaspis > Ganaspis sp. Gsp50. The sequence continues at coordinate 7,901 of WNHD01003179.1, forward strand.
TTAATCCAAAGTTAATTTATTCTCTATAATTAATTATTGAATATTAATGATTAATTATTGATTAATTTATTTAATTTCTAATTTTTATTCTATTATCGTTGATAAAAAAATAAAATTCTATTATCAACATTTTTTTAGAAATGCATAGCATCGATTTGCGCCACAGTAGAGTCAAATTTCTGTTCCGGATCATGGACCAATTGCACAAAACTACAAAAAAGTCCTACAACTTGTTCTGACGAAAAATGCAATAACGTCGTAAAAAGTGTTCGCTACGTAATTAAACACAACGGAACAATGGGAATCGACGATATTCAATTATACATCCAAGAAGCAAACATAACAAGCAATTTCTACCAAAAATTCGAAGTAATCTTCGAGTGGACGAACGAAGATAAAAACAAGAGCATCAAAAGAAGCGGAAATCCCGGCTACATAATGGGAAACCCCATCTTCATCGGCTCCCTAGCAGCAAATAATTCCTTAATTCCAGGAGTCAAAAACATAATTTTAAACAAAGCCAACAAGTACTTAACCCTTCCGATAGCAAAAGAAGGCGGAAAATGCGACGATCTAGAAAAATACACCATAAATTTCGGCGAAAATGTGAAATTAAAATGCAAACTAAATTTCAAATCGAAATATTTCTCAAGCTCCACCTGTGCTGAGTTGCAAAACAACATTTTTTCGTTACTTTTGACCAAGTCTTTTCTCAATCTCACGGGCGCAAATGCCAGCAAATTACAAATTTCCAAATCCGGAAGTACATTCGATCAGAATGTTTCCAATTGGGTTGAAGTTTTCTTCAACCAGGTTTTAAGAAACAATGCAATGGGTCGACTTTACGAGGACAAAATTTGGTGTGGTCGATTAATTACTTCAATGAGAGTGGACATTGTGCACTCGATTTTATCAAAACCGGAATTTGTCGATAATCATGTAATCTTAGGAGCGGGAATAACGTTCGCGAATAGTTCTGTTATTTCTTGGCCAAAGTGCAAAACTGTCAATTGTGTTGATAATCTTGAAGTGGATATTGTCAGTTACGCGTCATTTCATGACGCATCGAAACCTTCTAAAATTTATTTCGCAAGTGGACCCAATTTGGATATAAGTTTGCCTTATGACTTCTTTTATCCGTTTCTTAGCAACTCGGAAACAAAAGTCCGCGCTGGGAATTTAATCGTATTTTGTTTGCTTATCGCGGTATTTAGGTACAGATAGACGAGTACTTTTTTTACTTTTAATAGTTTTTTTTTTAGTTTTTGAATAGTCGTATTTTTAATTTTGATAATTGTTTCGGTTTTAATAATTATTGTTTTAGCAATTACTCCACTGATAAAAGTTGATTTTGTTTTCATTATTATTATAAATTATTATATAATAATTATTATAAATTATTATATAATTATTATTATAAATTATTATATAATTATTATTATAAATTATTATATAATTATTATTATTATATAATTATTATTATTATTATTATTATTATTATTTTTAGACTTACATTTATTTCTTCATTTTACAATTATTTTGCAATATATGACTTGCAATATTCTGAAAAAATCACACAACTATAATTAAAATTCAAATATTTAAACAATTATAAATTTATTGATTTTTTAGACTTCAATAATTACTATGATTTCAATAATAATGTTGCTTTTCAGTAATAATTAATAAACAATAATTTCAGTATAAATTGTATCAATTTCAGGAACTACTGTAATTTTAATAATAATCAGTTTATTGTTAATATTTACTCTAATCGGAATTATGATTATTTCATTTTTAAGAATAATACATTAGTTTCAATGATAATTATTTTAATTTTGACAATATTACTTTCATTTCCATGAAAATTATTTTAATTATAATTATTCTGATGCTAATAATTATTTTAACCTAAGCAATTATTGTAATTTTAATAAAGAGTGTAAAGATGTTAAAAAAGAGTATTGTACTTATAATAATGTTTAATAATATAATAATAACAAATCGTTATTATTGTTTATATTTAGACAACGCTGATACAAAACCATTTTTTTATTTCACAATAACGTAATTATAATAATAATACTCTTTTTCCTCAACAATGATTTGTTTAGTATTTGTTAGATTCGAATTAACAAAAAACAAAAAGAAAAACAACAAACAGTGTAAGCGCACAGAGTTATAAAATAAGAAATAAAATTATTTGGTATAAAACTATGTTATCCATAGTTAAATTAATTAAATATGAATTAAATAAGATAAAAGTCCTATTTAATTAATTAAATATTAATTAAATATGATAAAAGTCCTATTTAAAACAACGTTAAATTACAATTATAATACTGTAATACCACAATTTCAATCCAATCTTGGAAAAGACCAACTTTTCAGAAAGAAGAGAATCATATTTCCCGGGACTTCCCCTCACGCAAGCGCAAATCACAACCGTTGGTACGCCTGTTTTCGCGCCTGCGCGGAACCCTTCGAATTTAAATATCCTTTTCCAAATACGTGAAATAACGACTTGTATTTCAACAATTAACTTGCATTATTTTAAACAACAACATACAAACATTCAGGAATATTTTTCAGAAACAAAAAATTGAAAATAGAAAATAAAAAATTGAAAATACACGCAAATTATAGTAATTGTTGTAAATGTACATTTTCCCGCCCGATTGCAGGTTCGCCAAACTAACATTTAAGCCAGTTCATACCTCACTTGTGTTGCGCGAAAATTGAACCAAAGACCCTAAAGTGTTCAAAATTCTTTTGGAGTTCACTTCTAGCAATGCCAAACATTGCTAAATTCTAAATTCAGTATTGATATCAGCTGTTAAGTGTCAAAAAATTTTCACGAATATTTTTGCAGCTCGAAAACAAAATAGAAGAGTTTCTTCTTTCAAAGAATGGCGTGGTTGTCGGGTCTTGCTGGAAAAGCCGAACATTTATTAAACAAAATTGATCAGAATACTGCGGCAGTTTTAAGTAAAGAGAAAAATGATCATCTTTCTGAGGTTATGTGGACACCCCCGAATGAAAAGTAACACATTATTTTTTTTAAAATTAATTAGTTAAGTTATAGTAATTCTTTAAACATGCCTTTTTTATGATTATTTTTTTGAACATATTTAGACCTTTTTATAAATATTAATTTTTTGAGCTAGTTGCAAACGTTTTTATTAGTTGATCTACTCTTTCGTTAAACTGTGAATTTCAAATTGTTTTTCCTGTTATAAACAATTATGAATGTTTTTCTTTACTTTTTAAATTCATAAAATAAGTAACTGTATAATATCTCTTCTGAAATTTGCAATTTTTATGATCAATTCTGTCCTATTACAAAATGTTGAACATTTGTTCAAAACGAGTATTTCACAATAAAATTATTATCAGTTTCGAATCATTGTAATTTTCTTAAACGAATTGGATACTTTACTATTTTGTCTATTTAAAAGTGAGTGTTTTGCATACCACTTTTAAAAAACTCACTTGGATTTTTAACTTTCGTACAGATTTTTCTAATTCTATTTTCCAATTTAATATTCAATATTTTCGTTTTGTAAACTACTTAAAACAATTGAATAAATAACATTTGCGATTAAATTGCAACCATCTGAATTGTGTACAACAATAGAAGCAAGTATATTTTCTTTTCAGAGCCGACGATATTGTACGTGAGTCAACAATAAATTTTCAATACACATCTGCCACGAATGCGGAGATTCCAAATGTACCAAATGCAAATTTAGTTCGAGATGAAGAACTCATTACATATTTAAATTCACCTGCTGCTACTCCAACTAGGAATTCAAAAATCACAGAAAATGGAGATTTAATTCTTCATTTGTCTTCCGATGAACCAAATTTTCAAACGGATCGTGATTCCTCTGACACTTCGAGTGTCAGGAGTGTAGATGCCATATTAAATATAGACGACTTTACTCCACAAAATAGAAATTCCAGCTCAATTAGTACAAATAAACATACCAATGAATTACCAGATGTTTGCGAAAACACATCAAGTGGTAAAAATGTCTTTATCAAAATTATCTTTCTGAGTAAACAATTTCTTTCATGAACAAAGAATAGTTTCCCCAACTGTTTCTCTCTAAATCTGAATTAGTCAAATATAACTAATTCAATAGTAAAAAGTTAGTCACTGATTCAATTAGTCAAATATAACTAATTATATTTGACTAATTGAATCAGTGACTGACTTTTTACTATTGAATTAGTTACATTTGACTAATTCAGATTTAGAGAGTTCATTGTAATTTTTATTTATTCGCCATTATTTATCTATTTTTATTTATTTCTCACTAGGGAAAATTAGACCTTCGATGCTCCAAGATGAAGAACACAATTTCACAGGACCAAAAATAGAATCCGAAAATTTGCATAGAAACAATGAATACCCTGTGATCAAAAAACACTTGCAATTGTCCCAAAAAGATATGGTCGACAAAAAGGGATTCTTAGAAAAACAGACAGATTTTCAAAAAGAAATCAACGCCTTGAAGGATAAATTACAATCACACAATATAGAGAGATCGCAGTTTTTGAAAACAATAACCGAGTTGCAATCAACCCTTGACAGAAATCGGTCAGAATTGAATTTCACGAGGTCAGAATTGGAACAACACAGAGCAAGAGCTTTGAAAACTTTACAGGAAAAGGAAAAGTTAATTACAGAATTAAGAGCCAATGTGAATTCTGGTCTGGATGAGGTAACAACAATGGAACTAAACCAACTTAGGTATTTACATTCAAATATTTCTAATAATAACTTTGTAACTTTTATTTTAATTATAATTTGCATTTAATCTCTAAATTAGTCAACATATATATTTCCATAACTTCTTTGTATTCGATTCGGAATTAAAAAGAAAACGAAATGCCATAACTGTCCAGGAACAATGAGCAATTTTCAAAACTATGAATTAATTTCACTTTTTTGCAAAATTTTTAGTGTTCCTGAAATTTTTTCTGTATTTTCTTTTTAGCATTGTAATCAAAATAAAAAAACACGAATTTTAAGCTATATTTCAAACACTACACTTCCAAGGAACAGTTAGCAATTTTCAAAAATATGAATTTATTTCAGGTTTTTGCAAAATTTTTAGTGTTCCTGACATTTTTTCTGCATTTTCCTTTTAGCATTCGAATTGGAATAAAAAAACACAAATTTCAAGCTATATTCCAAACACTACACGTTCCAAGAACAATTAGCAATGTTTAAAAATATGAATTTTTTTCACGTTTTTGCAAAACTTTTAGTGTTCCTGAAATTTTTTCTGCATTTTCCTTTTAGCAT
>WNHD01003180.1:0-13851 GCA_011057455.1 Ganaspis sp. Gsp50
TTAACTATATATTGTAAATGAATATTATATTTTTTATTGTAGTCCCTGATGATGAAAATCGTTTAGATTTTCGAAACGTTGGATTTTGAATAAAATTTGTCTGCTCGTCCAACAGTGTCATTGTTTTGAATTACCTTGTCATTTAGGTACATGTGAGGTTAGTTATGACATAAAAGCAAATTCCAAGTCAGAACTATGTTTAGTTTGATTGAAATTAAATGAATATTAATTGCTATTCAGGACAATAATTTTGTAAAAAAACAATTGTTATTTAAATAATTTTAATCAGGCTAAACGAGCACTGAATTTGTTTTTTAAAAAGTGTCATATAATAATAAAGAAATAAGTTGAGTGCAAATAAACAAGTTAAGTATATACGGTACATAACCTATCTATAAACTGCTACGGTATCCAAGTAGGTTGATATTTGCAATTGTGGATCGTCAATCAAGAAGATTCGCTACGGTAACCGACTTTAGCGATACAAATCAACAAAAATTTATAACCATATTCACTCGGTTACAATAAACAGTTTGTTCTGCAGGTGCTATATCAGCAGCCTTTATCGGTTACGCTTGATGCCCCAGTGGGCAATCGAACGTTCTAAACACGTTTTTAAAACGTCCCTTTATGTTCCAAAACATTCTGGAACATTGCACTTTGTTCCTGTAACGTAATAAAAACATTCTTAAAACGTTCGAGAAACGTCTTATGTCTGGTCTTAGAACGTTTTTTTGGAACGTTTTTAGAACGTTTTAAAAACATTTTACGGACATTCTAAAAACGTTCTAAAAACGTTCTAAAAACGTTCTGAAACTTCTTTTGAAGTTTCCCATCTATCTATCTATTTATATAAATAAAATCAGAGTTTTGTCAGTACATTGCACCATACATTAAATTTTTGTTATAATTATTCCTTTTTAGTCACAAGGATTCCAAAAATGCAAAAAGAAATTCTCTCTATCTGTCTGTCTGTCTGTCTGTCTGTCTGTCTGTCCGCACAAAACTTTGTTCGGGCATCACTGGAAAACTATTTGGCCGATTAGGTTGCAACTTATCAATGTACTTCCTACTGTCCCAACTTAAAATCATCACGTTAGAAAATTAGAAAATATTGATTAGAAGCTGAGATATTCCCAAATGTCATGTTTAAGCAAATCAGCATAGTTAATGGAGGTGCTATAAGAATGGTTGTTATAGCAACGGTTGATACGAGAATGGTCACCATAGCAACGGTTGCTAAGGGAATTGTTACCATAGCAACGGTTGCAAAGGGAATTGTTACCATAGCAACGGTTGCTAAGGGAAATTTTACCATAGCAACGGTTGCTAAGGGGAACTTTTAGCATAGCAACGGTTGCTAAAGGGAATATTATCATAGCAACGGTTGCTAAGGAAATTGTTACCATAGCAACGATTGCTAAGGGGAACATTACCATAGCAACGGTTGCTAAGGGGGATTTTTACCATAGAAACGGTTGCTAAGAGGAATATTGCCATAGCAACGGTTGCTAAGAGAAATATTACCACAGCAACGGTTGTTAAGGGAAATATTACCATAGCAACGGTTGCTGAGGGGAATAATTACCTTAGCAATGGTTGCTAAGGGAAATATTATCATAGTAACGGTTGTTAAGGGAATTGTTACCATACCAACTGTTACGATGGGAATTGTTACCATAGCAACGGTTGCTAAGGGAAATATAACCATAGCAACGGTTTTTAAGAAAATGGTTATCATAGCAATAGTTGATAAGGAAATTGATACTACAGCAATGGTTGCTAATGTAAATATAACCATAGCAACGGATGCGATGGGAATTTTTACCATAGCAACGGTTCAACGGTTGCTAAGGAAATTGATACCATAGCAACGGTTGCTATCGGAATTGTTACCATAGCAACGGTTGGTAAGGGAATTGTTATCTGAATTATATAATTTGGCAAAATAGGAACGTCTTATGTCTGGTCTTAAAACGTTCCAAAAACGTTCTGAAAACGTTCTAAAAACGTTCCAAGACCTCCTTTGAAGTTTCCTATTTATGATATAATTTAGTTATTTTATTTGAAAATCTTTAATTTTATTCACATTCTATTTGAATTTACTTATAATTTTTAGAGCTGTTTGAAACTATCACAAAATTTATATAATTTAAAAATTGTACTGCCGGTAGGACTCGATCTCTCGACCCTCAACTTTACAGTCAGACGCCCTAACTACTGCACTACGCAACGATTCTCGAAAAGAAAGTAATAGATCGCCGTTTTAAGTTACGCGAATTTTATAATTAATATATTGTTTTAAAAGTAGAAAAAATTAAACAATTTCTTGGTAAAATAATGCAAAAGTTTCAATTCTATTTTAAAAATATTTGAATTTTGGGAATAAAAAAATCTTTGCTTGCAAAAATTGAACATTTCTTTCGAAGTTTGAACTTATAATTTTTTTTTACTTCATTTGAAAAACTTTTCACAAATCTAAAAAATTTTTTGTTATTTGATATTTTAAAGTTAAAATACTTTTTCTACATAGTATTCATAATAATTTTGATTTCTGATTAACTATTTTTTGATGTACAAAGAACGTTATTTGTCCAGACATAAAACGTTTTTAAAACGTTCCAAAAATGTTGTATTAACGTCCTTAAAACATGATCCATGGGGTTTAAAAACATTAAGACAATATGACAATTGTCTTAACGCTCCAGATCCTCGTTATTTATGTTAAATAAAAGTAGATTATACATTTTAAAGCAATTTTTATTTATTATAAATAAATAAACAATTAATTCAAATTAGAGATGCCCAATGCTACCAATGCTAGATCCGGTAGAACGTATTCCGATGAATTTCAAAAATCGTCGGATTCACTTGAAATTGGTTACTCGGAGGTTTTCAGGGTTGCTGATTGCGAATCCGAAGTCAGTTTTCGAAAATTCAAAATGGCGGATCCAACATGTCGGACAAAAATTTAAAAAAACATCGGATTCATTTGAAACTCGTTACTCGGGGGTTTTCAGGGTCGCTTATTAAGAATCTAAAGTCACTTTTTGAAAATTCAAAATGGCGGATCCAAGATGGCGGACAAAAATTTTAAAAAACATCAGATTCATTTGAAACTCGTTACTCGGGGGTTATCAGGGTAGCTAATTAAGAATCTGAAGTCAGTTTTTGAAAATTCAAAATGGCGGATCCAAGATGTCGGACAAAAATTTTAAAAAACATCTAACCAAATTTCATCCATCCTTCCATGCATGTATCCATCCACCTGACCAAATTCCATGCATCCATCCACCCATACACCCATTCATCTAACCAAATTCTATTCATCTAACCAAATTCCATCCATCCATCCATCCATTCATTCATCCACACACCCACCCATCCATCTAACAAAATTCCATCCATCCTTCCATGCATGCATCCATCCACCGACCTATCCATCTAACCAAATTCCATCTATTCATCCATACATGCATCCATCCACCCATCCACCTATCCATCTAACCAAATTTCATCCATCCATCCATACATGCATCCACCCATGCATCCATCCGCACACCACCTATCCATCTGACAAAATCCCATCCATCCTTCCATCCTTCCATCCTTCCATCCATGCATCCATCCACCCACCTATCCATCTAACCAAATTCCATTTATTCATCCATCCATCCATACATGCATCCATCCACCCATCTAACCAAATTCCATCTATTCATCCATCCATCCATACATGCATTCATCCACCCATCCACCTATCCATCCAACCAAATGCCATGCATCCTTCCATGCATGCATCCATCCGCACACCACCCACCCATCAAACAAAATTCCATCAATCCATCCATGCATGCATGCATCCATTCATCCATCCACCCACCCGTCCAGCCATGCATCCATCCACCTACCCATCCATCCATCTAACCAAATTCTATCCATGCATCCAGGCATCCATGCATCCATCAATCCACCTATCCATCCAACCAAATTCCATCCATCCTTTCATGCATCTATCCTCCCACCCATCCATATAACAAAATTCCATCCATATAACAAAATTCCATCCATGAATCCATCCACCCACCCACCCATCCATCTAACCAAATTTCATCCATCCATCCATACATGCATCCACACACCCACCCATCCATCTAACAAAATTCCATCCATCCTTCCATGCATGGATCCATCCACCCACCTATCCATGTAACCAAATTCCATCTATTCATCCATACAGGCATCCATCCACCCATCCACCTATCCATCCAACCAAATTCCATCTATTCATCCATCCATGCATCCATCCACCCATCCACCTATCCATCCAACTAAATTCCAGCCATCCTTCCATGCATGCATGCATCTATCCATGCATCCATCCACCTACCTATTCAACCACCTATCCATCCATCTAACAAAATTCCATCCATACATGCATGCATGCATGCATCTATCCAAATTCCATCCATCCATCCATCCATGCATTCATCTATCCAAATTCCAACCATCCATCCATGCATGCATGCATCCATCCATCTAACCATCCATGCATCTAACCACCCACCTGCCCGTCTACAAAGAATTAAAAATTTGTTTACCTTCTGAATTCAGATCTCGAAACCTTTTCCATAGCTCTGATGAATTTACTTCAGCTTAAAAATAATTTCGTTGCAAATACGATTCAATCAGAATAATCACATCACAGAATTATACACAAGACGAAATTGAGAGACACTACCATCTAAATACAGTTTTATGTATTTTATGAGCAGTATTCTGCTATGAATCTGTTTTTCTAGTATAATATGATGGTAAGCTTACTACAGTCTCATTATGGTGTTGTCCATAAATTGCGTAAGGCTTTGGGGTGTGGGGGAGGGTTCATGAATTCTTATGACATGTGTTAATTTATCATTTGTACTATGTAAAAAATCTTACATGAAGAGGGGGGTGGGGGTGTTCAAAATATCCGAAAAACTTATTTTTTATGGACGACCCCTATCCGAGATTACATCGAATTTATATTGCGCTTCCAGTGACCTAATTACAGACACAAAGACGCACACTATACTTAGAATGAACTTAGTCTATTTTTCTCAGTAATTTGATGTATTAGTTTCAGAAAATGCAAATGGGTTTTTTGGTATATGGGCTAAATTTTTAAGGTGAAATAATATGTCATAATATTTTACTTTATTTCACTAAGTACAAAATTTTTGTCTTGATGTTATTTTGTAGTTTACGGGTATTTTGCTAAAAAGGGTGAATTCTGGCATAAGGGGTTGTTCTCCAAAGGGGTTAGATTGATGAACATTATTTTATACGATTTACAGGTGTCTAACGGATTATTTTGATGCAAAGAAAATTTTTTTTTGACAGCCAGATTATTATTAATGAATTTGTAATGAAGTGGGCACCCGGGTACCCCGGGTGCGAGACAACGTTGATTTTCTTGGGTATGAACACAAGGGTTAAAACGTTCTAAGTTCGTTTTTTGTCCAATGTTGTAGAAACGTTCTAAAAAATACGTTTTTAGAACGTTATTTAAACAAGTGTGCCCACAGGGGATTTTATTCACGTCGCGCCAGTCAAGTCGTTGAAATCTCCATTACTTAATTTAAAAATTGAATTTGAAGTTTATGTAATTAGAAACATATTCTTTAAGGTCTTCTAGATCAAAATCATTCATAAAAAAATAATTTTTTTTTGCAAATCTAGGCGTGAACTGTCCCCTTAAAAATCCAAGCAGTATTCCTTTGCGCATTTTCACAAACTTACAAATATTAAGGATTTGACTTGACACACTGACTATCGTTTTGCATGCTGCTGAATCAAACTAAAAACTTACTCGGTTAAAATCTCACAAGAGAACATCATTTACCAATAACCGATTTCTAAAATACTTGATTTAAATGTAACTACTGCAACGGTTTATTTCAAACAAATCACTTATGATTAACTTTTTATACTTTAAATCAATAATGGAAATCTTTTTGAAGAGGTTAATTTTAACAAAAGGTCTTTAACAATTTTAACTCGGTTGCGCGAACAAGACACATTTATTTCTTTTTAGCCATATCTTATTTATTATTAATTATCTTTTTTTTAACCGAGCTACTATACAACTCTGTAAAGCGTTCAATTTCTGAGAGTAGAGTTAATTCCAACAGATAATAGTGTAAAGACATTTTCGACTTATTTTTCAGAAAATATAAAATACAAATAAAAATTAGAAATTCATTTCAATGTAAAAAAGCAGATAACGAAACATTTTAAACTGAAGTGAAATATTTCAAGACACGTGCAGAACTTACTTTTTAAAATTGTTCTTAAATATATTTTGAATAAAATAAGTATACATTTCAGCTTTTTGCTGAATTGAGAAAATTTTTGAGATGTGGGGACTCACCTGGGAACCCACATGAGTTTCGGGACATAACACTACGTGAGTTTCCATATGAGTTCGCACATGAGATTTTTCAATAGGGTAGGATGCTAAAAAGTGCTATCACGATGATTAGGTATTTCACGGTCAAATTGGTCGGGGGAGTTAAACTAAAAATTAAAACATTTATCACTATAGGATGTCCAAAATTGCAATTTCGATGTACAGGTGGTTCTCAATCAAATGCGTCGGGGAAGTTAACCTCAAATTTAGAAAGTGTATCACTGTGAAGTCAAGCAGTGTGTTTTCGATGTCTAGGTGACTCTCGACCAATTTCTTCAGGGAAGTTAACCTAAAATTTAGATAGTAGATAATTTTAAAGTCAAAAAGTGAAGTTAAACTTCTTCAGAAAATTGTTTGAAAACTGCATGCACATCAAGATTGCACGTTTTGACTACCTAGTGGTCAACTTTCTAAATTTTAGTTTAACTTCCAGGACAGATTTAACCGAGAATCACAGTGTTATAGAGATCACACAATTTGTCTTCTTAGTGGTCGTGTTTCTAAATTTTAGGTTAACTTCCCCTATGAATTTGACCAAGAATTACCTGGACATCAAATTCGCAATTATGGACTTCCTAGTTATCGACTTTTTAATTTTTAGGTTAACTGCAGCGACGAATTTGATCGAGAAATACCTAGATAACGTGATCACACTTTTTGATAGCATTCTAATGATCAACTTTCTTAATTTTAGGTTAACCTCCCCGATGAATTTGACCGAGAACCACATGGATTTCGAGAACGCACTTTTTTACTTTCTAGTGCTCCACTTTTTAAATTTTAGGTTAACTTCCTCGATGAATTTGACCCAGAAATACCTAGACATCGAAATCGTACTTTCTGTCTTTACAGAGATAAAATTTTTGAATTTAAGGTTTATTTCCCTGATGAACTTGATCGAAATAGTAGACATCGAATTCGTAATTTCTGTCTTTACAGAGATAAAATTTTTGAATTTAAGGTTTATTTCCCTGATGAACTTGATCTGGAACTACCTAGACGTCGGGTTACTACTTAGGATAATCCTGGTTTAGAATATTTGTAAAACTTGGTTTGGAACTTTTCCAGACTCTCCTTTTCTGGGTTGCGAAAAATTTGCGGAATTTCCATGGTGTGTTTTCCGCAGAATCCTTCCGCCTTGGTCGTTCAGTTACTTTCTATTCTTTGCCAATATTAAAGTAGGGCCCCTTCAAGTTGCTGGTACCGTTCTAAATAATATTTATAATTCCATCAAATGCACCTCACACTCGACAAATGCACCCGATAGAAATTCGCCTGTATATATTGTAACCGCTAAAATTAAGTCAAAGTCAAATATTCAAAACCAATTTAAATTTAGGTTACCTTTGGTGTTGCAGTTAAGTTCAACTGAAAACAAATTATTAACTGCCGGTGACCGACCTTCTTGATAAAAAAAAATTAAATAAATATATTTAAGAAATAAATTCATTAAATCAGAAACGTTGACTCAGCTACTTAATACCATTCGGAAGATGATAGATACCGTTTACACCCACGCTTGAAGATTCTCAAGAAATTTTGCAAGGTGACTCCGGAAGAGTTTCCGGGAGAGATTCTGAAAAATTCTGGGAATGACTTCTGGAAAAGTTCTGGAAGTGGAATGCATGAAATGTTTCTAGTTAATAAATGATTTACTCAATTTACTGAAATAACGCTGGTAGGTTATTTGTCCTTCTAGTAGTAGTTTAGCAATTTAATTAAAAAATTAACAAACTGTATTGTGAAATAAATTAGCACTTCCTGATTGTCAATCTGAACATATTAATTAGTCATGACACGTTTTGGTTGACAGTTTGTGTAAAATATTGATAATTTAATTTTTATAATCATACCCTGGAAAAGTTGTTATGTAGTTACCTACCAGAAGTAGAATCTCAGAATTTTCCAAGATCTCTCCTGGAAACATTCCCGAAGTCACTTTGCAAAATTTCCTGGGAATTTTTTCACGTGGGCACAGCCAGGAGGAAGGCTAGAATACCCGCGTGGATGAAAGTGGGAGAGAGAACGTAGAAGGTGTTGTTTCTCAGTCACACACATACATGCGTCTCACTCAAAGGAGTGAGAGTGATTTCCTGTCGTAAATTCCAGGGGGCTCTTTCCGAGGATTTTTTTCACGTGGGTAAAGTACGTTTCGCCTCGATCATTTGCGCGCGTGTATTCTACTCTCCTCCACGTGCCCGGCAAGAAGGCTGTCATTCAGTTGAATTGAATTGACGCCATATATGATGAATTTTCATAGGTTCTGAATCCATATTAATGTCATTTTTGAACGTTAACAATCTAATTCTTTTATGGAGAATAAAATTGGTTCCAATTTAATGTTATTGAATATATGGTTAATTTTAAGAAAAAAATGTCTCTATTTTAATGTTACTTTAAGGAATTTCATTGGAGTCAAATTTATAGTTTTTAATATCGTGAAATATTTTGAAAAGAGTGGGGCCATTTTAATTCCTTTTGTATTATAAACAGGAATTGGAGTAGATTGCGAGTTAAAATATTAAAAATTGGTGATAATTTAATACCAGAATTCGCATATACATCAGAAATAAATGCATACATTAGGTTTTGTAAACGAAAATGTGTCAGGTTAATTCATTTGATTCGTTTTGTCTTATAAGAATTAAATTTATGTGTTGCCAAAAAAATAAAATAAAGATTTTACAACTGTAATGAGTCAATGAACACAAATATTTTTTATTAAAGTAATTAAACAAAAAAAAATTTTAAATAAATAGCATGTTTCAGTTAAATAGGTTTTTCTACATATTTTTGCTAACTATGTTTAAAGAAATATTTATTATAATTATTATATAAAATATAACGTAGTAAATGATTTTAAAAAATTAAAAAAAATACCTAGTTTGGTTTATGAAAATTAAATTGTAAAAAATTCAATTTAAAACAATTATTCACAATCATTATGCATATTTGTTATAGTTTAAAGTAGTACAAAATTTAAAAGAATATAGGTTCATTACCAATAAATGTTAGCACTTGATACTATTCTGGGATTATCTTAATTTTATTAATTATAATTTAAGAATTGTAAGTTTAATGTAATACAATTATTTTAACATAAAATTGTCATCAAATTTGTTTCTAATATGATTTTTGCTTTCACAAATAATTTGTAATGTAATTTTTTAAAATTATTTTTTACGCTATTTAAAGACGAACAATTGATTTATTATTTTTTTAACAATTAATTTTAAATGTCTATAAAAAAAATGTCATGTACTATTTTTGTAAAAAAAAGATACCTATGTTATTCTTATTAACTTCATGAAAAACATATATGCTTTTATATAAAATTGAATTTCAAAATTACCATATCTCTAATTACAGCTGTTTAAAACATAATTTTTATAGCAAACAAAATTTTAATGTTAATTACGGTTTACTCTTAACGTTATAACATTTGAAAATTTTTCTAAGTTTAATAAGTAAATGTATAAGTCATGTATTTCTTAAAAAAAGAATCAATGCAAGTGCTCAATGAAGCAGTGGAAATTTTACCTGACTTTCGAGCTAAAGGTCCGTACTTGGTGAGGTTACCGACTATTTTTTTTCTTTGCCTTTTTCTTCGCTTACTCAGGGTAACGCCATTTCAATGACTTTAAATTCCACTTCTTGAAAAGCTGAGAATTAAAATGGAAACTTTCAAAAATGACTTTCATTTGGATAGAAAGGGTTTTATTCATTTTAATCAACCAGTTTTTGCTGGGTGGTAAAACCGTACCATAGAGTGGGTGATTTGAAATATTATAAAATATTAGCGTCAAAGACAATGAGACAATAATTACTAAATTATTAAATTACAGTCTCATTCATTACTCTAACAAATTCTTTAATGATGTTTATTAAAAAATTGTCTAAACAGTTGCTCCAGTCCTACTATTTTCTTTCTATTATGCTCTGAATCTTGAAGGTTAGTTAAAAGTTCTTAAAGATTTTATTTTATTTAAAATAGCAAAGACGTGTATTTATCCCACATGCGCGAACTAAGTGTTCTTCGATACCTTAAGACAAGGTCGAACGTAATTCATTTGTTTGGCCATAAGAAAATATCATCCTTGTTTTACTTAGGGCAGAAATTGAAACATGGCTCATGCTTTTTTTCTTTCCTTAAGAAAACAAGGACGCCATTTTTTTAATGTTCGAACAAATGAGTGACTTTTGACCCTGTACTTCGGTATCTTAAATTGTCTCGTTTGTGCAGTTGGAATAAAAAATATCGTAAGCGACATGGGTTGAAAATCAGCATGAATTGTTTACATTTTGTGCGCTCATTCTCGTCTCGGGCTAAAAACATCAGCGTAATAAAATGGCTTCCTTTCCACCCTTATTGCCTAATATAGGTACCATATTTTCTAACACACTTACTGGAAGATGGCTTATTTTGTGCATGAGTAATAGAAAGTGTGATATTTAATTCACAAGAAGCAAACCAATTTCTGATTAAGGACATGTAATAGAATATATAACGTTAGTGGTCACATGGCCAATAACAAAAATATAAATAAAGTTCGACCAGATAGACCATAATGAGTGTATTTTATGCAAGTCTATCAAAGTTCAGAATGATATTTTCATTACTTAAAGGAAGTTCAATTGTAGATAATACAAAAAAAATTTTTTCCGCCTTTTTACATCAAAATTAATAAACATATCGTTACGAGAATTGGTAAACATTCATAAAATATCATCAGAATCGGCTGTCTCGTATGAATTTATTAAAAAGTTTCTTTATGTTATCTTATACATTTCCGAAAAATACATGTAATTTATTAATATACCTTTTAAACAAAAGTAATTAATAAATTTATATCAGACAGCACATTCTGATGATATTTTATAAATGTATACAAATTTTCATAACGATATTTATTATTTATTTTAGGAGTAAACAGTCGAAAAAATTCGCCTTCTAGACCACGTGACTACCTTCGTCATTTTTCATCACATGCCCTTAATACATCTTTGAATTTTGAAACTTTGGACAATTTATTTATTTTAATTATTATGGTATTTTATTCTCATAATTTATTGAATTTATAAGAAATCCTATCCTGCATATCGACACTCCCCGCTGACAGAATCCTTATATTTTAAAGAATTGTTTTCGTTAATCTCTAACAGATTATCATCTTGAATGTTGTACATGTACATTATCTTAGTCAATTTAGTACCAGTGATCACGGGCATGAAATTTTACAAGAACTGGCACAGGATCTCATCTCAGAATTTTTAGTTGACTCAACTTCGTTTATCTGTACAAGAATTTACCATCTTTCAGTCCTTGTGTTAGAAAAGGTTATAACTCTGATCTAAGAAAATTTAAGTATATTAAATTAACTTAAAACGTTTTAATTTTTAAGATCAAAAATTCATCAAAATAAATAAAACTAACATTTTACATTGTATTTAATATGCGCTTCTATTTTCAATACATACTGAGACTGGAATTCTCGCCAAGAATTATTAAATTTTTTTTATATTAATCTGCAATGCTTTTTAATAACTTAAATTTTTCTTTTATCAAATTCGTATGCTATTACACATACACTGAGAGAAAATTTGCACCATTAGAATACTAATAGAGAGTCAGTTTGATATTCCTGAATTGATAATTTTAATGCTTAAAATCTTGTCACCGTTGTTTCAAAAGTTTTAAAATTTTGAAAGATTGCTTCTTTGTCTTTATTTGCAATGATTTTATGACTTATAAGTAAAAATGTCTTTAAATACTGTCCCCTAACCTGGCATAGAGCATAGTGACGCTAAAATAGTAGCGTGTCTCAAGCTGTGCAACAGGTTTTGTTTTTAGCTTTTCATAACTTTTGATTGGATTATTTAATTTTGTTTATTAAAGTGTGATTCTATAATTGAAGCCGCGCGTCGAAGAGGGATCTAACTCATTTTTTATCAAATTTTAACTAAATAGAAAAATATGATCTATTAAGCATTCTCTTTGAAATTCTGCAATAAAAATATTATGAATATAATATTATACAATTAAAACTATTAAAAAGAAAATTTAATCGTAATTATTATTTTTAAAATGTCAACTGTTTAATTGCAGGTTATTATTAACCAATATAAGAAATATCTGTAAAATATGAAAATAATTATTTAAAATGGAAACATTGTAAAAGAAAAAATCTAAAAAATCCAATAATTGAATATAATTACCATTAAAAAAGACCAAATGAAGAGAAATTGAGCTCTAATGCTGAAAAACTAACTTTATCGAAGAGGGATCTAACTTAGTTTGTAAACATACTATTCAACCTGATAACTGTCACAATATTCAAAAAACATGAAATAACGCCAACTTCATTAAAATGATGTTATCCACAGAAAAATGATGCTTCGTGGAAAAGGGATCTAAGTAAAAAAATTATTTAGATCCCTCTTCGACTCGCGGCTTCAATTTCAAAAACTTAAGTTTTGTAAAAAAAGTATTTTCCTAACGTTTAAAACAATAAAAGCACAGGTTATTTTCTAAAGATATTTTTGTTTTCCAAAAAAATTGCAGCATCTCAAAAGACACAAAATCTGTATTCAAACACAGTTTTTAAGTATATCTTTTAATATTTTGGAATATAATATATTAAAATAGTATAAACTGAATTAAGTTTTATTCGAGGGGTCGTCAACTCTTGATTAGGCCTGTACGAAGAATATATTCTCAAAAGAATACTTGGGAATACTTGAGAATACTTGGGAATACTTAGAAGTTCCTCTAGAAAATTGTCTAGATTGTCCCTTACACCAAGCCCTAACTTTAACTGTGAAAAAACTTAAATTTGATTTTTAACTCTAAATTATAATTTTTAGAATTACCTGATACATGTTCAACGAATACTGTAACTTGTAAACCTTGTCCTACACCAAGTAACACTACAGATTGCGGAGAGTGGTAAATATAACTGCATATTTTTAAATATTTTATCAAACAATGTTTGGTCTATTATTTATAATAATTATTAATAAAAATTGTATTTCATGTTTAACCTAAAATAATTATAATGTTTTCTTATATTTGTAAATATTTAGTCGTCAAGTGATTTTATATTTTTTAAAAATATATCACCAGAGCTACTGCCAAACCACGTATCTACGATTGGTAGGGGAGAGTGGGGCAAAACCGGGTAGGCGGGTTAAACCGGGTACCCCTACTTTTTTATGTTCCCAATTTTCATTTTTAATAATGCTTACATATATCTTTTATATTTCATCCAACACCTTATTTATGTTAAAAACGATAAAAAAAAATATTTTTTTTTTATTTATGCAACTTTGAAATTTTTGACCATTTTCACTAGAAATTTTTGTGAAATTAAAGTACCTGCAGAACTTTTTATGACGTTTTA
>WNHD01003181.1:12006-31140 GCA_011057455.1 Ganaspis sp. Gsp50
AACAGCATGCCTTAAATTTTATAAAAGCAGCACGCCTAAAATTTTTAACAACAGCACGTCTAAAATTTTTAACAACAGCAGAGTATCCAAATTTTTGCAAGAGGAGCACTTTCAAAATTTTGGGGAAGAAGCATATTGAAATTTTGGATGAGAACAAATTCAAACTCTTGGAAGAGCAGCATTTTGCATTTTTGAGAGATCAGCGCGCCCCAAATAAGAGAGTAGCACGCTTTAATTTTGTAAGAACAGCAGTATATCCAGACTTTTGAAAAAGCAGCATACCCAAAAATTTTGGAAGCACAGTTAGTCTAAAAAATTTTAGGAGAGCAGCGAATTACATTTTTAGTGCTTTAGTTGCTTTTAGAAAAGCACACCAAAATTTTGTAAGGAGAACAGCAGGCTTAAAATTTTAGGGCCACAACGTGCCTAAAATTTTAAGAGAGCAGCAGGTCTAAAATTTTAGGAAAGCAACATGCCTAAAATTTTAGGAGAACGCCATGCTTAAAATTTGTATAAAAAGCACCATTTTCAAACTTTTGCAAGAGTAGCACATCAAAAATTTGTGGAGACCAGCACGCTCAACTTTTTTTTAGAAGAGCAGCATGCCTAAAATTTTTGGGATTTGTTTTTTTCGTTCAAAATAATATTTTACGAAATAATAATAAACACTAAACACAATTTGAAAAAAATTGAAAATAAAATCTGCCGCTTGAAAACATCAATAAATCTGAAAGTTAGTATTTATTTCACATCAAGTTTATTGTAAAGAAATCCTCTCGAAAATAGAGAACCACTTTTCATAAATTTCTAAGCAGTCATGTGTATAAGAAATTTTTCATTTCTATTCGAGCATTCTCATAAATTACTTGTGCAACTGAAAATAGGAAAGGAAATTAAATTGTTTAATCGTAAAAATAAATGCCTCTGCACGTAGAGACAATTTTTAGATTATATTTGAATTTGGGAGGGAAATAAAAATTTCATATATTTCATAGCCTGGGATTTTGCGTGAAGTTACTATTCGTTGACACAATTAAGTGAAATTCAAATAGATTGTTGAAACTCTATTGTATTTTTCATATAATAAAAAGCTTTTTCAGATGAAAGCTCTGGTAGATGTTTGTGATCCATTAAAAGCTTTTCCTGTTAAATTTTAATTTAAGGAGAAATCGGACGAAGAACGAATTACAGTCAGTAGAAAAGTTGATGCATGTTTTTAAAAGTTCAATATGCAACACAAACATTTAATTGAATCAAGAATGGGAATCTTAATTTACAGTTTTGAATTGAAAATAACAATAATATGATGGACAATAACAGTAATAATTATATCAACAATAATAATCATAAGAACAATAATAATCATAATAAGAATAATAATCATAGTAATAATAATCATAACAATAGTAATCATAGTAACAACAATACTCTTTATAACAATAAAAACAAAAACAAACGCAAGAACATTTTAACATCAATGATAACAACAATCAACAATAATAATCAATAATAATCAACAATAATATCAACAGCATCGGCAAAAAAGTAACCATAATAATAACAATGTACAAACTACTTTTTGACCATTAAGACTTCAAAACACGTGCAAAATTTTTTTTCTCAAAATTGAAAAAAAAATTTAATAATGTAAAAAAAAAATTTAAATATTTTTTATTTGCACTCTACATGAAAAAAGAAACATTTTTTAAAAACATTTTTTCCACAATCAATAATTTTTGCATTATAAACAATTGAAAAAATTTCATTTTGTAAATAAATTTGTATCTTATAATTTAAATATCTTTGATTAAATTTATTGTGAAAAAATCTCAAAGTCTTTTAAAGATCTTAATTCCAGCTTTCCAATGATTATTATCGAGAAAATATTGTGTCATCATTTTTGCAAAAGCAGTTCAAGTTTTAGTTAGACTTGAGAAAAAAATAAAAATCTGTTTCTTATTGCTGAATAAATAAATTGAAAAAATGCAAAACCATATTTTTCTCAGAGTGGATATAAAAATAGACAGAATAAGCTTCAAAATGAGCTATTACTGACTGTTTTAGCTCTAATAGAAACCGAAGTATAACATTCTAACGATTGGCTGCGTGAGCTGTGGAGTGGGCAAATATTATTGAGCGTCAGTGTATTAAAAACAAAAGAATAAAATGATCTCTTTTCTGGATTCATTCCGTCCATTTCGTCCCTAAACGAAAATTCATGTACATGAAATGGAGAAAGTAGGGAAATGTAATGTTGGGTACACGGCTATTGCCTCCAAGGTGTAACTTGCATATTAATTTTCAATAATTAACTTCATTGATACTAAGTTTTGTTTCATGACCGGCTTTAGTAAATTTTGAATATATAGTATATAATAATGCAGGTATTTATACGTATAGTTAAACTTTGTTCCTACCCTTTTGAAATTGAACTTACGATCCCTCTAATTAACAATACAGTATTTAGCATATTAAATATTAACGATAGCAGAATAATTTAACAGCACAATAAAATTTAATTATTACTTAACATGAAGTGTAAATAGTACATTTAATTTTAAATAAAATGATTTGTAATTGACAAATAGACAAAATATCTCCCTATATTATAAAAAGATTTCGCCGCCGTTTCAGCCCCAGGGTCAAAGTTTAAGGTCAAATGTCAAGGTTAAATGTCAACGTCAAAGGTCAAAGGCCCAAGAACAGACGAAGAGACAAGAAAAAGCCAATTTTCAATTTCATGGTCAAAGGACAGTGCCAATGTCAAAGCACGGACAGACAAACAGATATAGATGTACAGGCAGACAGACAAACAATTTCCAAAGGTCAAGGTCAAATGGCAAGTTTAGATGTCAAGGTTAAATTACAGGGTCAAGCAAAAAGGACGAAGAGACAAACTGATAGGCAGATAATTTGCAAAGGACAAGGTCAAATGTCAAGTTCAGATGTCAAGGTTAAATTATAAGGTCAAAGGAGAAGGTCAAGCTCAAAGCACGGACAGACAAACTGATAGGACAGACAATTTGCAAAGAACAAGGTCAAATTTCAAGTTCAGATGTCAAGGTTAAATTACAAGGTCAAAGGAGAAGGTCAAGCTCAAAGGACGGGCAGACAAACTGATAGACAGACAATTTGCAAAGGACAAGGTCAAATTTCAAGTTCAAATGTCAAGGTCTATGTCTAAGGTTGAAAAAAAACGGTCAAATGGATGGACGGACAGACAGGACTTCAAGGTCAAATGTAAAGAAGAGACATGATAGACGGACATACAATTAAAAAATAGAATAGAATAGAAAAAAAAATCTCGGGTGTTGGCGCGCGAAGCAGAAGGCTGGACAAAAAATGTTCAAATGTAGACATAGATAGACTATTTGCAGACTACAAGGACAAATCTCAAGGTTATAGGACGGACAGAGAAGCAGATAGACAAACAATTTTTATATGACAAGGTCAAATGTCAAGGTCAAAGAATGGACAGAAGGCCGGACGAAAAATTTATTCTTTTTTAAAAATTAGAAAAAGGTTATGTTTAACATCAAATGAGAACCCTCGGGGGTTGGGGCGCAAAGCCCCCCTGGTAAGAATAATAATAACTAGAGGTATTTCGCACCTCTACGCGTTTGGCGCCAACCCATAATTAATCCTTAGCTAATTGTTCTAATTTTAAGGTTATCTTCGTTATTTGACCCTTGACCTTTGAGGAGGGATTCATTTAAATTTTAAATTAGGTTTGATGTGAAAGTGAGAAAGGTCAAGGTCAAAAGTCGGGTTGCAACAATAACCGCCAAAATGACGACTATTTTTTTAAAATCAAATCAAACCTAACCTTAAAATTGGATGTATCCTAACTTAAGGGTCAAAGGTGATGTAGCGAAAAGAACCTTAAAATTAGTGTCGATTTGTTACTCAAACAATTAAACTTTAGTGGTCAAACCTTTGAGCTTGACCTTGACCTTCGACCTTGGAGCTGAATCAGTGGCGTAATGTTTTTATATTATAGAGAAATAATGGTAATAATAATAATAATAATAATAATAATAATAATAATAATAATAATAATGATAATAATAATATTAATAATAATAATAATGATAATAATAATAATAATAATAATAATAATAATAGTAGCAATAGATAATTCAAATACAGTTTTCAATAAAAGAAAGATTATGAACTCGATCGGATCAAATTCATTTTACCTCGAGCAACTGTTGTCCCCGGTTTTTTTGTCGAAGTGCATCAAGTATCGTTTTGAAGAAATATATACTGCAAAAATGATTTTTCTGAACTAAGTGGATATATCAATCTCCGCTTGTTATTTAACTCGCTTTATCCGATTTGGAGTCTGTGAAAGGGGATTGAAAACATTCAGGAAAGAAGTTAGCGGCTCAGTCGACGTTATTAGATTTCTTTTCTTTCACAATTCTGCCCGGAAGTTACGTAGCATTTCGCTCACTTCAAAGCAAAACAGAAACATTTATCAGGATCTTATCGATAAAATAAATAGACACAGGGAGGAGTGACATTTTAATTATAAGGAAGTTGTGGATAGGCAACAGAGCAAAAGGGAGTCACGATAATGGAAGGCGTTTATGTATGCCTAAAAAAAGAAAATAGCGATCCTCTTCGTTTTTGCCTAGTAAAAATACGGAAGAGAAAATGAAAGAGGATTGCGATTCTTCCTCACTTCCAAAAAATCCAATTTACGATGAAAGACTAACGATCCTCTGGATTTTGTGCATGTAGCAAGCCAGGGGGCTTAGTTCGATGAAGGATGACCTTACATCGAAATTTCACGAGGTATTTCAAGCACGAGGGTGAAAAAAATATTAAACTGCCTTCTCTTGCGAAAAATCACACAAATCATTAGCACATTTATCTCACAATATTTGGCGTCTTTTTTCACTTTTTTTCGGGGTGGAAAGTCACTTGATGGAAATATAAATTTGTTGAAAGTAATTTGGTATGTTCGTGGTTGAATTTACAACACAGAATTTTTAGACTTTGTCATTTAAAAGCTGAAATATTAAATTCGAATTTAAAATAAATACTAGATTGGAAGTCATACTTCTGGATACTGCGGATGCAAATAAAAATTCGAAGACTTGTGTCATCTTTTGAATTTTAATGATTCTGTTTTGATAATTCGGGCTTTGTTTCCACTGTGAGATTCTCAAGGAATTTTTTCCGTGTTTTATTTTTAAACATAAATTCTACCATAAACAACTTTATGTATATTTTTTCGTGCAAGTTCACAATTGTTTAAACGCTTAGAATTTATTTCTCGCATTTCGGGATAATTCAAAGAATAAATAATTTGAGACACAATTAACCTTACTTTAATTTATTAAATATAAATTAATCAATTAACAAAACATAAAGGATAAATCTAACAAAGTTTGATAACATCCTTTCATTCTCATGTCTCTATCGTGACTGACTGCCAATACCCGGTTCATTGCATTCAAAAACTTATTAACAACGTCGCATTTTAAAAGAACAAAATAGAAAAAATGACAGCATGGGTGAAATAATATTACCAGAGTTGGAACTTATTGCAAAGAATACCAGCAAAGTAGGTAAAAAAAGGTATGTCCACAAAGCCTGAATTTTACATCGTTTTTGAGAAACATAACATATCTTTAAAATTAATGGAATCTTAAAATGAACGTAGCTGAACACAATTTCGTACAAAAATTATCTTTCATTTACCCTGCTAACTGGTGCTGACAAGCTTGCTCCGCAACGCTTGCAAGTCTGAGGCGATTCAAAAGTCAATAGGCACAGTATTACAAATTGTTGTCTTCGATGCTTTTCGGCAATTACCCGAATATTCCCGATTCTATTATCACTACAGAGCACACTATCGCTAGCACCCTACGACTTTTATTCGTTATCCACTTTGGGGTTATGTTTCCCAGCCTACGTCAACTTCATTCTTCGTTTATGTTTTATCTCCACTACCAACTTGTGAAATTAATAAACTAGAAATTGTATTATAAGTGGATTGAAAATGAATTATTTTGTATTCAAATCACACGCACGAGCACTGATTGTCATTGGAGAGCTTAATGAAAGACAAACTGTCAAACCATCCTGACAAGGCACTTTAAAAGTTTTCATCTTTCAATGTGTTGTTCACCTGTCAAAACAGTCGATCATCTGGAACTGAAAAGTGTAGTAGGCGCGCTCGCGCCATCTAGATGTGAACGATTATCGACTGTAGATGAAATTTCAAAGCGCAGCGGTCGATATAGAAATTATTGACTTTATTATTGAAGGACGGTAAATTCGACGCGCTTGCGCAATTGATTTTCAAATACTTTCCGTTGACGGCAAGATGCTGACCTCACGTCACTTCCAGATTGGTGTTCGCACGAAGTGCATCGTTTATTTAATTTTTAGTGCAAATGTGAAATATTATTTCTGGGAGCAGTCACCGGATGATAGCTTCTCATTTTTGTAAAGCAATTCTTTGCTGTAGGTGGAATCGTCTCAAGCTAGTTTTTTATTGCTTGCAATAATTCAGCGCTCAAGTGTTTATTGAAATTATCGTTGTTCCTTTTACGGCGATCTCCGTTGTTAATAAATTGTTTAATATTACTGAGTCACTGATTACCACGTCAGCTTTTCAAAGTTCAAAATGCCGGATCCAATATGTCGAACATTTTAAAAAAATGAATTAGATTGAAATTCGTAACTCTCGGGTTTTTGGGATCGCTGATTACGAAATTAAAGTCAGATTTTAAATATTTAAAATGGCGGATTCAATATGTCAGACGATAAATTAGTAAATTTTACTATTTCAACCAGTAAACGACTTTTCGCGATTAAATTACATTACTAATTAATGAAGAGAGTAATTATTTCGTTTCTCCTTTAGCTTCTAGTTCTTATCTAACTTTTTCCGTTATCTTTTCATTTTTCACTTCCTTTATATGTATTACATTCTACCCTTTTTATCATTTGCCTAAATTACCCTCTTCTTTTTCTTTTTTCTTCAAAAAATAATGTCTTCATTCTTCTTTGTCCTCTCACCTTCTATTTTCCATACATCCTTGTATCATTTACCTTCATCTCTTTTTTTATCATTTATTTCATCTCTTTTTTTATCATTTTCTCTCTTCACATTCTTTGCATACTTTTATCGCCCTAAAGCAAAGAAGAATAAAAAGAGGAATTACACTTTTTTGCTCCTCTACATTTGTTTTTTTTTTACTATAACTGTTTTTCTTGCCCTCTTTCATTTTTTTCACTTCTTCATAGATCAGTCCATTCACAAAAAAACCAAAGCTTGCACGGATTATTTTGTTTTTTAATAAGCAAAACTGTTCATTACATTAGTAAATTAAAAAGAGAAGTGAAAACCGAATTTAAACATTTTCCTTGTTCTTGGGGTGGAAGGAACAATTTTTCAGTTTTCTTTTAAGATCTTCTAATTTTTTTTGATGTTTCTAAAATGCTGTATCTCCGATATCGATAATTCAATTTTAATAATTTTTAAAAAGATGATGCATTTACAAAAAATGTTAAAAATTAAATTATACAAAAAATGGTAAAAGAATTGTAAAATTGTGAACTGTAAGAATCGTAAAGTACACATTTTTAAAATTAATATTAAAAACAATTTTTGTACAAAGCTACAATATTTTTATTTGTTCATACTTACAATTTTCTGGTTTATTTCAACTAAAAGAAAGTTTGATGGAGGGTTACCAACTTTCCGGAATATTTAACTTCTTGTCATTAGGCACACCACCTGTTTATGAAACTTGTAAAAAGAAGAAAAGTTATATTAAACGAACATCAAATCGTATTTAACTTTAAAAACTTTTTACAATTTTTGTAAAATTAAAATAATTCCGAAATAATTAAAGTAACAATTTAAAAATTTGTGTTTGAATAAATCGCTTTTATCGAAAAATGTACCAGTTGCAAATAAATAAATATTTTTTTATGGTTATGAACAATTAGTAATGTAATTTAAACTTAATTTTTAAAAACTATAGAAGTGTTTAACAGTATAATTATTGTTATTTTAAATAATTAATTTTATCCGTCTCTAATCAAATTTTATATAAACAATTTTTAGTTTTTTAGTTTTCTTCATCAATATCAAAAAATACACGTGCTTAAGCGTGTCGGAAACTCGTCATTTTTCCTTATTTGCAATTAATTATAAATTATCTTTAGAAAGAAAATTCGAAGAAATATTTTTTACATATAGTGTAAATAATTTTTAACGCAATTTTAAATTAAATAATTTTTTTCCGTTTCTTGTATCATGATTATTAATCAAACAGTTTTTACAATCGACATTTTGATTACTCTAGGACTTTATGATTACTATTTATACTTTATTATTATTATTTATTATTATATTATTTATACATATCCCAACAATGTATGCAAAGGGGCCAGGGGGCTTGCCCCCCAATTTTTAAACACTGAATATATGCTAAAAGTTGTGTGAGTCTGAAACTAGCCTTCAGCATTTTTGAAATTTAGAATGGATTTACCATACCAAGACCACAAAGCAGAAAAAAAGAAAGCAGAAGATGCTCAAAACAATATTTATATTTAATTATTACTAGGAATAATTTATAGTTACTGATCAATTATTAATCAATTTAAATTATTATTGTGAAGTTTTAAAACATTTTGGGTTATCTTTTTTAAAGTAAATAATTAATTTACTTAAATAATTTATTTATTTAATTAAATAATTTTTAAAAAATAAAGTGTCCTAAGCAGGTGATATATCCGATACAATAATTAAAACACTGTGTAAATATTTTTTAATTTCTCTTTAAAAATCTCTACCAATGATACATATTATTCTAAAAGTTTCATATTTTTCATAAATTATTAAAATCGGATTATAAGTCTGCATTTCCATAAATTAAAATTTATAAGTAGTGGATCGAACGCTCTTCACTTATTTTACCGTAATTATAGAAATTCTGCATTTAAAATATTGGTAAATAATTCGTGATGATATCATCTTTTTTCTAATAAAAGTTTTTCCGGTTGCGATCGATAAATTTATTTTAATTTAAAAGTACAACTGCTGTGGTACGAATTACATTACGAGTAATTCTCGCTTTAAGAACTTGGTTCAATTCAGTACTAGTCAATTGTTATTTATGGATGTTAAATAAGCTTGTTCTTGAAATTCAAAGTCCGACAATTCAAATAAATAATGAATTGAAAATTCCCTTAAAGCTTTGAAATACCTCTTGCATTCTATTTAAGCTCAAGTGGTAGCTCTATGTTCGATTCCTAATTTTCTACTATGAATTAAACTAGGTCAGTCCTTATTCCACAAATTTCAAAGGTTTAGGACATAATTTAAATTTGCGTGAATTCAGTTCTCTTCCTTTTCATTTCATTCAAATATATAATAGATTAATTATTTTTTCTTATTAAGCTTCTCGCAATTTTCGTTGATCTATCTTAATAAAACTGTTCCCAAAAAAAATTAATTAACAATAAAATTAATTAATACTATAATTATAATAGTAATAATAATAATGATTTCCCTGTGAGTTCACGTGAATTTTTAATCGAAAATAAATTAATGGTCGACTACTGGTTCTGGCCGAATTTACTACCATTTACCCTATCTTAGTTTCCTTGTTTTGCGGACGTACCATTTGAATAATTATTTAATGTTTTATTTGTCTGTTTAAAATTGGAGGAAAAAGACGATACTGAAAGGTTTATTGGTTATTTTCCCAAGCGGAGAGTACACTTTTAATAGAATTGTTTTTAACGCCTGTCTTGTTGCTGTACTTGTATTCATGTAATTGAGTTTGCGTAATTAGTCTTTTCAAGAGAATAAATAGCCTCCATTTCCCAAAGAATCGCTGTACAGGAAGGAACGTCGGAGATGCAGACTGAGCATTCTCATTAATCTACAAATTGCCTTTGGTTCAAAAGGGGCTTACTTTATTATGCTAATTTTATTTTTCACCTTAACTGACTGTGAAGCTCACCTTCTGCAAAACTCATTGTAAACAACTATCGGGTTTAAAATTCCTTTAATCTACCAAGACAGTCACAAAGACAATACGTTTTGTCTTTGTCCCTGAAATGATATAAAGTTAATAAAACGCACTACGTATTGTTTTGACTTTAGTATTTTAATGAGATTCTACTAATTTTATTTAATTTACTTTTGTTTACTTGGCTTTTCTTTAGTTTAATTAATTATTCTTGAAGTTAAAGGCAAGTTATTTTTAAAAGAAATTCGAAAGAATCAGGAAAATAACTAAACCCCAATTTACACAATTTTTTATTTTGCTTTACTTTTTTAATTTTATGCCAAACTGGTCAGTAATAATAAACAATAGTTATTAACCGCGGAAAGCGTCGGAGTAAGGAAAAACACTGATTTTATAATTTAACCACGGTAATTAATTAGCAAACTTTAACAACTTTGTTTGCAGTGATTGCCGAGTAATTATAACACGCGCTGATCACATGAGCAATGAATTTAAACATGAATGTAAACAATAAATTTTAGGTGGAGACGACTCCATCTAGAGAAGAATTTACAATGATATTAGAAAATGCGGAGATCACCTTTAGAAGGTGCATTGCATCCTTTAGAAGCCCCGCCGATTATTTTAACTTTACATTTTTAATACAATTAGCACTATTTGAATAAGAACTTTACTGTCCGAACACCAAGCTAAAAGTGACGCGAGACTAGCGTCTCCTTGTGATGGTTGATCCTGACATTCCCGTTTCGATAGCTGAGACACTACATCGACACCCAAGTATATATTGTTAATCTGTATAAATTTTGTGTTGTCATCTGTAAGAATTTTATCCAATGGGGTACTTAAAACGTAATCACGAATCATATATGTCAAAAGAAAGTCTTTGTATGCTGTCGTCATGGGATCATGTACAACTGTTAAAATAGTTTTTTCAGATTGAAAATACTCATTTAATCCTGAAATCTTCGGAAGTACCCACTTCATAAAGTAGTAATAAGCTTTGATAAAAGGATCACACAAGCTTGAATAAATCATTTCTGCAGTCTGAAGACGTAAGTTTAGAGTTTGATCAGCAAAGTACAATTTTAATGCATCCCAATTTTCTAAAATACGTAATACCACTGCACTTAATGATAATCAACGTGTTTGACTAGGATGAAGCAACTTATTAGTATCCAAATCAAAAAATGCTTGGAATTGCTTAAATTGCGTTTGTCGTTTACTACTGGTGCCAAAATAATTAAAAACTAGCCTGCATAAATCCTCACAAATACGAGGAAGCACTTTGCATGCGCTAGAAGAACATAAGTGTCGAGAATGGTAAATGCAAGTAAGTATCATTATTCCTGGACACAACAACTGCATTCTTTGGGAAACAGAATTGTGAGGTCCCATCATAACATTGCATCCGTCGCTGGCAAACCCTATAATGTTTTCCACTGGAATATACTTTAAATTAAAAGTTGAAATCAGCTGATCGTATAAAACTTGAACAGTTGCCCCGGATTCAGAAACTTTATAATCTTCATCAGTAAAAATTTGTTTTAATTCCCAATGCCTTGTAACCACACGACCGATTTCTTGGTCGTAAAATCTTACCATAATGCATGAAGTTTTCAGAGCCGATATATCCGTTGATTCGTCAATTAATATTGAAAATTTAACTTTTCTTAAAACATCAGTAAGAGATTCTTTCTCACTTGATCCAATAGCGTTCAAGACAATGCCCTTTGCTTTTGTTCGCTTTAAACTGATAGCAGAAGCTATTTGTGAATCCGGAAATATATCCTTCACAACTTCAATCAGATGATCCATTTTTACAAAAGCCTCATCGTGAGCTGCTACATATCCTGCTAAGTTAATCGCTGCATACTTTACTTTATTTTCTAAAGCAGATTGTTTCGAAAACAGATTGATCATATTTTTCTGTCTCTCTGGACACAATGCAGCTTTTCTTTCCAAGTGTTTTCTATTTGAAGCATGTCTTTCAATATCTGATCTAAAAAAGTAAAAAATCTTTTTAAAAAACATTTCATGAAAACGAAAATTATTCATACCTATTTTTAAATATGTTTTGAATTGAAGTTAAAATTTTAAAATTTATTCATTTTTCTAAAAAACTAATATTACAAATTATATAAGAATTCTGTGAGTAAAAATTTCTAATGTTAACAGCTATTTTCAAAATTAAAAAAATATTTTACATATATTTGTTCATTTTAATTGATATAAACAAAATGTTGTGGTTAGGTTGATAAGTTTACGACGAAAAGACTTAATACAATACACACTATTTCAATGGTATTAAATTTAATAAAAGGAATTTTCAAGATTCAAAACTAGATAATTCTATAATAAATCAAAACAAAATTAAAGTTCATAAACACTTACTTTTCAGCTCTAAAACTTGTGTTGCACAGTCGGCAAATACATTTGTATGGATCAGTTGCATCTGACTTTAAAATGTTATATTTCTCCTGTAAAACTGGCCAAAATTTTGTAAGCCTATGCTTCGCTTTTTTTGCCTTCAATTTACTTCTACTTTCGTCATTCATAGTGATCACTTTAAAAATAAAATTCAATTGCAAACTGCCGACTAGCACAGTCACATTTCACATTTATCACTGCTATCACCCAACGAGAAATCAGCCGTTCATGAATTTAAGCATTTAAGGTTAAGTTGCCAGTCACATTTCACACGTACACTGCGTTCTCACGTTTGCGTGCATAAGGGCGCTTTCACACCTTAAAAGCAGAGTTGCAAAGACTTGGCCATGTTGCTCTTGTATACGATTATATATGAGAACAAGAAAGACGATATGGCCTTTCGCTCAAAACTATATACCAAATTCGAAAATGCGGATTTTTATGGCATCCGCATCAAGCTAATGCGGATTGCGGATACGACTTAAAAATTGCGGTACAAAATGCGGAAATGCGGTACATCTGGCAACACTGGTCGCCAACGACAAGAGTTCAGAATTCATTTGCGCAAGCGCGTCGAATTAATCTTGCTTCAATACTAAAGTCAATAGTCTTTATATCGACCGCTGCGCATTAGTGTACCGACCGTCGATGGATTATCATGACCAGATGGCGCCACTATACTACACAGTTTAATATCATCGTCTGTTTTGACAGGTGAACAACAGCATTTCGTTTTGCAAAACTCCAGATACTTTTTCGAAATCGGGACTCACATCCGAACTCAAGCATCCGGTCGAAGTCCCACGACGTCGACGATGTTAAATGAGGAAGTCCACGATGTCCAGAAGTTGTAAAGTGAGAACTTCTGAAGTTCCTTGTCAAGATGATTTGACAGGTCCACTCTCTTTCGAAAATCTCTCCGTCAATGATCGGTGCTCATGCGTGCAAAGTGAAATGAAAATAATTAGTTCCGAATTTATTTACTAGTTTTCATTTATCTGTTTAACAAGTCGGCAGTGGAGATTAAAAATGATGAATGAAATTGATATTGTCTAGGTGACATAACCCCAAAGAGAAAACAAACAGAATTCAATTTATCAAAATAGAAATTGTAAAGTGAAATTAAACAAGAAAATAAAAAAATCAAAAGCAATTAATTGAAGCAAAACTCAAATGGTAAATTGTTAGCAAAGGTGATGTTTTTACTTTCATATTTTACAAACGAAAATGTACAAGATGGTGACTGGTCCCTGGACGGATATTCAGTCGACGATGGTAGTTATTATAATGAAAAGCGCATAATTGTCTGAAGCAAAAGTTTTAAAGTCGATTTGGTGTCCTTAAGAGATAATATTTACGTTAGTGGTTGACTTTACTCATAATTCGATCCTAGGATACCAAACAAACTCATTCGTATAGCAAATGGCACTCAAGGATGTGCAAAAAAGAAGCAAAGAAGACAAAGAAAGTAAGAAAAAAAGAAAAATATATAAAGAGACACTCGACAAACTCGAGATCTTTATTATATCGCTTGAAGTTCATTCTGCACGATAATGGTGGGTATTTTATGTCATTCAAACGATATTATCGGATCGTTGGTCCTTTGGACCAGTTCCAAAGTTTGGCAAGACGAGAGTCGCCTCACGAAATTGCCTTTGAGAAACGAGTTACTGCTTTCGTGTACCTACCTACAGAGACTTGCCATTGATTCCGTTGCTCTCATAATACTATTGTCGGTTCTCCAAGCTTCTGTCAATTTCGCCTGGTCCACTCCCATAAATATTAATTACGATAAGAAGACAACTACCTTTCTTTAGAATTATCTTCGTACTATTTTCTATCACATTTTGTTTCGAAATTCTCTGAATTCTCAAAATTGATATTTATTTATGAGTCTAAACAATTTAAATGAAAACGAATTAGAAGAGTTTAAACAAAATAGGTTTCAAAAATGTTGATAAACTAAAATACGACTTATCAGCCACTTATCAGAATCAATTTTCTGATAAGCTCAAAAGACGGAATATATAATTTTTAATATACGAAATAGCTTACACTACATATACGGAAACAGTATCTTTTGTTTATTTATTTTTTTAGAAAAAAGAATTTGTACATTGAATATACATTTTCGACCAATACGGACATACAGTCGTAAAAATTAAATATAAAATTTCGAGCATGAAACGATGACGTAGATGAAGTTAGCATTCAAAGTTTTATCACTTCCTTTTTCGTGAAACAAAAATTCTATCGCAATATCTGAATATCACGATGCTCAATGCACAAATCAAACCCGACTATGCAATGTTTACAATTTAAATTTAAAAATTATTTTACAATTTTATATTTAGGACCTGGACACAAAATTGTACAAATAGAGTATGTGATAAATTTAATGTTCAATTAGGAAATTTAAATATACTTATAAATTTAATATAATATAAATTTAATATACTTATATATCTGATAGTCTGGTACGCAGAATAAATCGATGCTTCTTTGACGAGAGCTGGTTAATTAATGACTAATTAGACTAATTTGACTCTCGAGCAATTAGTCAGCCAACACAATATCAAGAATAGGGTGAAATTACGTTACCCATTCTTTACCAATTATAGCGTCTGTAATCAATATTTTGGTTTCATTGCACCTTTTAATCTATCAATAGAGTGAAGATTAAGTAATTACAATTAATCGCTCATTGAGTAAAAGAGGTAAAATTTCCACCACAAGATTAAATTTCAATTCTTTAATAAACTGCGTAGTATGACTTCAGTTTATTTTACATGTATGTTTTAAATTAATTATATTGTCTAAAATTCTCGCAATAAAATACTGGCTAATCAATTTTGTACGACTTAAAAATGTAAAACGGCATAAGACGTGTTTTTTCTGGATCATCGTTTTAAGGAAATATTAAATACTGAAAAATTGAATTAAATCAAGAAAATATTACTAACTTTTATAAAAAGTATTACTAACTTTTATAAAGAGTATTATTAACTTTTTTAAAAAGTATTACTAACTTTTATAAAATTAAGATTAACTTTCATAAAGCTAATTAAGATTTTTTCATAAAATTACACATTGCACTTGAGATGATCTTTAAAATAGCTTAAAAATTTCAAATACGCTTATCCCTTTCCTTGTCATTGTAAATTAAAAATACATTATCGAAGATTCGCATGTCTCCTGCTCTTAAGAGTTACTTAATTTGCTGAATATTTAACATTTGAAATCTTGATTGTAATTTTTCCAATCTTGTAACCAACGTACACTTCGATAATAAAAACGATTACAGAAACAGAGTATCCAATGCCAAGTACGTAAAAAGTAATTGCTAGCAGTGTTTCCTTTTCAACTTTCCCTGCACTAGAAATTCTACTATATTTACTCATATCTTGATTTTTCGTGTACTCAAACAAACCAGAATCTATTGCCCTGAGAATAATTTCTTTGAAACGATCAGCGAAAGGTGAGAAATTTCTTAACTTCCAAGATAAAAAACTACTTAATAATGGTTCTTGCAACACCTTAAAATTTCTGTCACTTTGTGTTCTAGCGAAATATTCAGTGAACATTTCAGTGTCTCCTATTATGCAAGACACATTCCTGTGTTTGCTTAAGTAGGACAAACAGTCAATTGAGCTCCAGTCCTCTTCTTTTTTTTGAAAATCTGCCGAATTTTCCCACAATTTCTGAATACACGGAATAGAACTATTCGATAATAATGTCTGCACATAAGGATGTATGAATGTTGTTAAATTTGATTCGGCTAATTCTTCGAGTGATGATATTTCAGGATTGAA
The DNA here is from genome assembly GCA_011057455.1 of Ganaspis sp. Gsp50. Taxonomy (NCBI): domain Eukaryota; kingdom Metazoa; phylum Arthropoda; class Insecta; order Hymenoptera; family Figitidae; genus Ganaspis; species Ganaspis sp. Gsp50. Next base: position 28,253 of record WNHD01003181.1, read on the forward strand.
CCTTAATCGAATATCTAGAATCACCGTATAAATGTAACTTGAGTAAACAATGCAGGCAATAATCAGAGATCCAAAAACTGTTTTCTCGGTCGGTTTTCTCGATTCCATGTTAACTGTCATTCCCATTACAATTTGAAAAATATTTAACGTTCTCCACGACTCTTTTTCAAATTTTAGAAAAAAACTTATGAATCGAATTATAACAATTGTACCACAAGTTAACAATGTCATGTAAATAACTTGATGTGATATGTCTAAACGATTACTTCTTACATTTTTCGGAACCACCGCCTTAACGTTCCAAAAATGTATAATCGGCAGTTGTGGAAGAGTCCCATCGTCCGGAAAATTGGAATATCCATTAAGGTACATGTGAGCAGCCTGATTAAATAAATAACTCATAGAATGTATTCTTTTCGCGAATCTAATTACAAATATGTTTACCTTGAAGTTCATTACCGTTGACAGAATGTTAGCACATCTTGTGGCTGTACTGAATTGCGTATTATTCATTTTATTAAATTTATTAATGTAAAGAAAGTTGAGTTCAAATCCACCCATGTCTTTCAATTTACTAGTGAACCACTGTGTTGTCGATGAAACTTGTTGAACGCTGAGATTATTTCTAAAAGGGTCCAAGTCATATAATATTGCAGATTCGTTTTTATAAGAATCAAGTGAATTATGAGACGGCTTTGACAATTCTAGTATTGCAGTGTCTAGCCACTCATACCCCCATAAGTTTTGAAGCCGATTCGCATGATCTGAAAATTGAGTTATTTGGACAGATATAATTAAGCACTTAGGTGCGGGGGATTCAAGAGACAATGCTGCAGCTTGATACAAAAGGTGGTCCAATTTCAGGAAAGAATTTTCTTCAGCGTTATTGAAAATAGGAACAAATAGAGTCGTTGCTCTAGGTCGCTTTAGTGATGACAAGTCAATTTCGCTAATGTTTCTCAAATCACGAAAATTGACACACAATGTTGGAAACTGCATTGCCACTTCCTTCACGACTGAATTCACTCTTTCAGATGAGTGCTTCATTTCGTCATCAATTATAAACAGTACTTGATACAGCTCTGACTCTCTAGTTAAATATTTCGTTAATCCTTCAATTCCTTTATTTGCAGTGACAAAAATTTCACCATAGAAAACAAGACTGAGAAAAGATACACAGTATCTAAAATTCATTGTAAAAAAAGATGTTGCTCGCACTCGGTATAGTAAAGAACTAACGGTACATTTCTTTCTATTTCAATGTCATAATAATAATTAATACACATGAGGTAGAATGTTATTAACAGAAATCATAAATATGTTATAACGTTTTTTATTCATTTTTATTCATAAATCAGATTAGGTGGTAAAATGAGAAATTTCGTAATATCGTAAAATGACAATTAGATCTGATAAAATCGAATAAAATGAAACTGACATCATGGACGCAAGAATTAAAATTAATAAATAAAATCAAAAATTAAAAATTAATAAAACCTGATTGAGCTGACCTTAGGAATATTGAATCTATGCGGGTCATCAAAGCTGGCTTTCATAAATGATGTTACGCATCACAGGTCTTTGAAATTATAACAGACTATCACATAGCGTAAGTGTGAACATGTGAAAATGATTACAACGGAAGGGACATTTTCCAAACATATTGTCTGCATTTCTGAAAGAATTAGTTAAAAATCAATTGCAATAGAAGAATGACATAATGAGAAATTCTTTCAACTACACATGTTTTTCTTTTTTGTAGAATGATTTAATTTCATTGCTTTAATTTGAAAGTTAAGAAGACTTGGACAGGTACCCGCGATTTATTTAGCGATTACCAAATTGACGTCAAGTTGGTAATCGCTAAATGAATTGCGGGAATTATTCCATGGAACAATAAAATCAATCAATTAAAACGTGAGATTGGATAATATCGAAATGTAGTATCTGAAATGTTTGTTTTATTAAAACTATTTCGCATTGGGGACTTAGTTCGCACTGAGACGTTCTCGTACTTGGATATCGCGATTTTTCTTCTCGTGGCGTTTATCGTTACAAGCTTCTTTTGTGGTTAATTTTGACTTTGGTAAGTTTGTCGCCCCTTCGTTACTCTCTCCCTTAACTCTCTTCCTTAACTTCCAGGACCTTTAACATCAACGAGTCATCCATCAAAAACATCAGAACGATAAAATTTGTTTTGGGGTTGTCAACATACGCTAAAATTAGGCAAACTAGGGGAAACTGAATCCATATAAAACCACAAACTCTGTTTTGTATCTTTCCAAAATACAATTCAGGAATCAAGGAATATCAATTCAGGAAGTTTTAATTATTTACACGACTTTTGTATACTTTCTTGTAAAATAAAGAAGTATGTCACTCAATTGACCATTAAAATATATTGTGGTTTCTTGCGACGACAGTTACTTTCCGGTTTTCCTTATTGCTGCAAATTCAACCAAAAAGATATTTTATATCACGCGTTGCAATTGGAGTGGTTCGAAGTCCAGTTTATAAAGAGGCTGTTTTCCATTTTCAGTATGCCACTTTTAAAGCATTTGAGATCCCGATGTGACGCGATGTTTAACCAAACCTACAATTTATATGCACTATTTGTTATACTTAGCCAAAAATTCTCTAAAAGATTTTCCTTACGTTACTTTTCGGGATTCTCTTTCTCACTCTTATTAATTTATACTAAAGAATCCTAATTGGGTTGGATTAGATTCTTGGAAAAGTTGCAAAGTAAATTATTAAAATGTATATTTACAGGTCTCAAACCAATAAATGTACTCAAAAATACGGACTTTACGAACCAAAAATTCAAAATTACGGACCATTTACGGACCAATTACGGATAAAGATTTTATTTTTTGAAACACTATTTT
>WNHD01003182.1:0-13213 GCA_011057455.1 Ganaspis sp. Gsp50
CTTTAAATATTTTAAAAGTATTTAAACAGAGTACTTGAGAATACTTAAAATATTTTAAAATACTTCAAAATATTACAAAATACTTGAAAATATTTAAAAAAAAAACATTTCAAATTACTTAAAATTGAAAATAATGATCTTGAATAATTGAAATTCTTACAAAATATTGAAATAAATTTAATAATTAAAAATATATTAAAAAACCTCATGGAATTTTTGAAGAAAAATTTGTAGAAACCCTGTATTAGCTATTAGAAACCTCGAGAAAAATTATTTTGTGGCTTGAAAACTTTGAAAAGTATTTGAATTTTTTTTTTTTTCAAGAAACTGTGGACACCCTGCTACTGTTTCATATTTAGAGAGTATGAATAATTCTCAAATAATGTCTGTATGAATTTTCTTAAAGAATGGGAATATTTGAGAATATTTGGGAATACTTAAAAGCATAGAATATTCAAAATATAATGAAATTTTCTAAAATATAAATAAATATACAAACAAATATAAAAATAAACTAAAATGTTGTCATCAGTGCGGCAGATGAATAGACAAGAAATCAATGTTTTTGTGAAAGAAGCATCATTCTTAAAAATTTAAAAGCCGAAATATAAAAACTATGCAAAAAGTACTGAGTTTATTAGAGAGTTCTCTAGAGTATCTAAGAATATCGAAGAATATTTAAGAATACTTATGAATACATAAGTATATTACTTATAAAAGTATTGAGTTTATTAGAGAGTACTCCAGAATATCTAAAATAATGTAAGAATATTTAAAAATACTTAAGAATGCCTAAAAATACTTAAGAATACCTAAGAATACTTGAAAATACCAAAGACTACTGCTGAATATCTTCATATATTGTGGAATATTATTTAAAACAATTTTTCGAATACTGAGAATATTGAATATGAGAATATCTGTCAAGTGTACGAAGAATACGACCCCTCGATCCTTGTGTAAAAACGCGTAAGGTCTTTTTTCTTGTGGATCGATATGATTAAAAATTTGGAAAATTGTTAATATTTTGTTGTTGTTTTGTTTCTGACTACACAAAAAATAAATCTAAGAGATATTTTGTGTTGAATGTTGAATTGTAGAAAAAGTTAAGTGAAAAAAGATTGAGTTTTGGAGAAAAATTGTTGTTAACTGCGTTGGATTAGTAGAATTTTACGGGCAATTATTGTTCGTCTTTTACTGGATTGAAAGGTGGTGTGCATTGTGGGTGGTTGGCCTCTGATGTAGAGACAATGTACATCAGAGACAAACGACGATCACGTAACAATGTGGCGTCATGGTTCTCAAAGGAATCACTGCAGTTATTGCTGATTGCTCCTCGAACGCTTCAAGACAATGATTCTCTACACTCCTTTGAGCTCGTACATCTTCCATAACCATCGAGGTGTCCTTTACAACTATAATGTAGTCGCAACAATCACATCCTCTATCCAGCAATTGAATTACAATTTTTATCAACCGTTTATTATTTTATCAATCATTTATTATTTTATCAAACATTTATAATTCTGTCAATTATTTATTATTTTATCATACATTTATAATTCTGTCAATTATTTATAATATTATCAAACATTTATAATGCTATCAACTATTTATAATTCTATCAATGATTTATTATTTTATCAATTGTTTATTATTTTGTCAATCATTTATTATTTTGTCAATCATTTATTATTTTGTCAACCATTTTTTAATTCCGTTCTTCTTTCTTTTTTAAATCTATTCTTTATAATTCCGTTCTTCTTTCTTTTTTAAATCTATTCTTTATAATTCCATCAACCATTCTTTAACCAATTATTATAATTTTTCAGCAATTCTTTCTTACTTTTCCAATAACTTAATTTTTCAAGAATTCATAAAGTTTTGTCAACAAGATGTAATGAAGTTAGTTAACAGTTTACTTGCATTTCTTTAACAAGGTTTCTTCAAAAGCTTAACCCTCCTTTCGTAGCAAATTTTGTCTTCAATAATTTTTTAAAAAATCTCTGTTTTCAAAAAGCTGTAAACCAACAATTTTTAATTATTCCTTCAACAACTTTTAATTATTCTTTCAACAACTTTTAATTATTCCTTCAACAACTTTTAATTATTCTTTCAACAACTTTTAATTATTCCTTCAATAACTTTTAATTATTCCTTCAACAACTTTTAATTATTTCTTGAACAAGTTGTAAGCGATTATTTATTATTCACATCAACAAGTTTAAACGAACGGTGACAATTCATCTACTTAAAACAATTGCTTTAACAGTCTGCATCCACCTTTTCAATAAAACATAATCCGAGAAAATAAAGCAGGATATACGTTTATAGAAGATGATTAGGGTTGAGAAGAACTTCGATTAAGGTGTCAACAATTCTTGTTTTTATGGGTCTGAACTCTATAGAGAGTTGCTGATGATAGGTTCTATTTATGATAGGTTGGAAGTGCAGAAAATAGTCTATTTGGAAGTACTGTAAGCCACATAATGTCATTTGGTGTTGGGTCAGTCACGTATCACTTGGATGAGAGACGAGAACTGGCTTTAGCCGACACCTCTCGCCTTTACTAAGTGCCCAATCTTGGATTTAGAACGGGCCGTGATTCTACGTTTGGCAAATCGCTTGGTATTCTCGACGAGCTCGTGCAATCATCAACATAAATCCGAGCACGCTCCAACAACTTTTCTCGCTGAAAATCACTCCTTTCTCTACTCTTTTTTCCCAACCACCTTTTTTCCTTATAGGAATAACTTTGCATCTCGCCAATCACGAATTTCTAACTCTCCACGCATTCACCTTATTTCTCGAATTAACACGACACCATGCACGACACCTTCAAAGAGGCCTGAAATCTCAATCAGAATTGTTTTATACTTTCATTTCCTTTTTGCTTCATTCCTGCTTCCACTTCATTTTTGCTTTATTCTTATCTTTGCACAGAAAAAAGCAGAATGCAAACTGAGCCTTGTATGAGCGTCAATTTGAGACAAATCAAAAACAAACGCGGCTTGACTGAATTTCAGTTTTAACGCTAAAAGTTTTAATTTGAATAGTACGGGTTTCAATTTAAATGAATAATGAAAAGAGAATTGTCGACAAATATCAAAAAATTATCTATCAAGAACACTGTTACAACAATTGTTTTTATTGGAGAAATATACTGTCACTAAATAGATTTCCATTTTCGAAGTCAATTTGCTGTATTTAAGAAAACTAAAGTAACTAAATTTTTAGGTTAGGAAACTTGTGAATTGACAGGTAGGAATGCCAACTGTGTAGTTTTAAAACATCAAGGCTTACAGCGCCACCAAATAAAGGCGCAAAATTTGAAAAGTATAAAATAGAATTACAATATTGTATCTAAAAAACATGAAAATGAAGAATTAAAAATGTTTGATTTTCTTTTCTTTAATAATTGCATAATATTCCATGAATATTCTTTACAAGATGTTTTTTATTTAAAACAATTATTCGAATGAGATTGTTGGGTAGAGTAGGACGGTAGAATAAATGAAAGCAGAAACAATAAATGGTGTTTTCTTAATTTTCTTTGACTTTTAAAATTTCTGTGTTGACTAATTAAAAGTACGATGCAACATAACCCTCTCAAATGATTTTTATTTGTAATCTATTATTAATGCAAATGAAAAGATAATTGATTTTCAATGGATTCCAAAAGACTGAAAACGCCTTAGCGAAACTTTCACTTGTGCCTTCATCTGGAGGCGATAATTCACCACCAAACTGAATATTTTTTATCGAGGAAGCATGCGGTTAACTAGTTAGGTTTGCCAATCTTAAGCACACAGCCAGGTGAGCAGCGACGTTCGCAATAAATACAGGAGATATAAATGAAATAAATCAAATTAAACGCGTAGGAACGACGTTATTAATGTTACTATTATGACATCGAAAGAACGGATTCTCTCTCTTTCTTTTTCTCGTTTTTTCTCTCTTTCTATGTACCATCCTCTATCTCTTTCTCTCTCTCTTTCTCTCCCTCTTTCTCTCTCTCCCTCTTTCTCTCTCTCTCTCTTTCTATTTATCTCTTTTTCTCTCCTACTCTTTATCTCGTTTTCTCTTCATCTCTTTCTCTCTTTCTTTCTCCTTATCCCTTTTTATCTTTATCTTTTTCTCTATTTGAATCTGGCAGCTTGAGCTTGGTAATCTATGATAGAACTTAGGCGCACGCACAAACGGGTTATAGTGTACGTGTAGTGAGGCATGTGACAGTTATTAGTCAAGATTAGCCGTTAGGGGCTCGCGCCCTCTCGCAGACTTGCCTGTATTTTGACAGGGATCATCTAAGAATTAATCGAAGCTCGTTTCTCCGTTCAGGGATTATGATTTGTCTGCATTATCCAACTGGCGTGAGTGTGTGCACACCAATGCACCTTTGCGGCTTTATAGTAAGCAAGGTGGCACAGGTTCTTCTGAGAATTAAGATTTCTGCGCCGGCAGCGTGAAATCCACGCATAGCTTTTCACCGTTAGAACATACGCGGGTACACATCACCTCGACGTGTGTACACCAATCCACTGGATTCGTACCTGCGTACCTGCCACATCCAATTTTTTTCCCTCCCATGCGAAGAAAATGCCTCAAAGGTCACGTCTCGAGAGGATTCAGTGAAATGAAAATTGGAGTTTTAGTTGTGCATTGAATTAATAAATAAGACTGAATAAATAGCAGAATAAATAGATAATAGAATTAGAGAAAGGGCAGAATGGATTACAAAATGGATAAATAACAAAATCAATAACACAATGAATAAATAACACAATGAATAAATAACAAAATAAATAAATAAATAAATAACAAAATAAATAAATAACAAAATAAATAAAAAAATAAATAAATAACAAAATAAATAAATAAATAAATAAATAACAAAATAAATAACAAAATAACAAAATAAATAACAAAGTGAATGAATAGTAGAATAAATAAATAAGAAAATAGATAAAAGAATGTATGTAGAAGAATAAAAGTTAGTTTCCAAATTTTCAGGCAGGTCTTACCAAAGTTAGCATTATCTACTGATTATTCTGCATTGAAAACGAAAGATAACACAATTCAATGAATAGAAAAATAAATAGAAAAAAAGTGAATAATTAGAAGAATAAATAAATTACAAATAAATAGATAATAGATCAAAGAATACATTGAAGAATAAAAGGTAGTTTCCAGCAATTTATACAGGTCTTACCAAAATTGGAATTATCTACTGATTATTCTAAATTGAAAAAGAAGGATATCAAAATTAAGTAAATAACAGATTAAATAAATAACAAAATAGATAAAAAGGTACACAAGAGAATAAAAAGTTAGCTTCCAAATTTTCATGCAGGTCTTACCAAAGTTGGCATAATCTACTGAATATTTTTCATTGAAAATGGAAGATAACAAAATTAAGTAAATAACAAAATTGACAAAAGAATACCTAGAAGAATAAAAAGATAGCTTCCAAAATTTTCAGTCAAGTCTTACCAAAGTTGCCATTATCTACTGATTATTCTTCATTGAAAAGGAAAAATAACAAAATTTAATTAATGAAAGAATAAATAGAAAACAAAGTGAATAATTAGAAGATTAAATAAATAACACAATTATGGATAGAAGAATACATTGAAGAATAAGAGCTAGCTTCCATAATTTTATATAAATCTTACCAAAGTTGAAATTATCTGCTGATTATTCCAAATTCACAATGAAAGATAAAAAAATTAAGCAAATGACAGAATAAATAAATAACAAAATAGGTAAAAGAATAAGATAGAAGAATAAAAAGATAGTTTCCAAATTTTCTGACAAGTCTTACCAAAGTTATCATTATCTACTGATTATTCTGCATTGGAATTGAAAGCAAACAAATTAAATAAATAACAGAATAAGTATAGTAAAATAATTAAAAGTATAGTAAATAATTGTCAAAATGTATAAAAGAATAAAACTTCTACAATTTCATACCTTCTTACTAAAATTGGAATTATCTGATTATTTATTCAAAATTAAAAATGAAAGGTAACAAAGTCGAATGAATAATAGAATAAATTAATAAGAAATTGAGTAAATAGCAGAAACAATAAATAACAAAATACATGAAAAAAATATAGAAAAATAAAAGTTATCTTCAAAAATTGCCTATATAGGTCTTACTAAGGCTGGAATTATCTACTAGTTATTGTAAATTGAAATTGACATTCTAAAGTAGAAGTCCAACTTAGATTTTCTCCTGATTATTCGAAACTAAAATCGATCTCTTGAAGTATGTCATACCAAACCAGAAATTTTCTACTGATTTTTTTGAACTAGACGACAAGAATCGCTCCATTCATAAAAGAAAAGAAACAAAAGCAGAACATTTGATTTCAACACATTTTCCACAAGATTCTCAAATTTTTGAAATTTGTAGACGAAATCTGGTCCGAATTAAGCACTATTCAAACACAAGATAAAACTAGTGAAACATTATGTTCATTTATGAACATTTCGCTTCCTCATAGATTTAATTGTTATTAACTCTATCAATTTTTTGTAAAATATATACTTTATATAGTTCAATCGATTCGTTTTTCAATGCAGAAGATTTTTGCAAATGAACTATTGCTAAAAAATAACAATTTTAAAAGTTACTTAAGAAAATTCAACTTCAAATGTCAAAAATATTAAAAAATGGTAAAAAAATCTATCAATTCTTGGTAAAATATATACTTTATATAGGTCAATTGATTAATTTTTTAATGTAGAAACTTTTTTCCAAAAGAAACTATAGTTGAAAAAATAAAATTTGAAGAGTTATGTTAAAAAATCGAATTTTCAATGTAAAAAATAAGACAAAATTGTCATTTACTCTATCAATGTTAGGTCAAATATAGACTTTAGGTAAGTCTATCGTTTCGTCTCGATACGAAGAATATGATTTTTTTTATTGATGAATTTACTTTTTAATTAGGGAAAAATTTTTCTTTAAAAACCGTATTTTTTGAAGGAAAAACGATCTCAAAATTTTTGATTGATTATTTCTAAAATTCCTTGTATCTGTTTCTTGATTTTTATGAGTGTAATAACTGTGCCAAATTTCATTAAAATCGGTCAAAGCGTGCTCAAGATAGAGAGTCCACAAAAAACAACCACACACACACACACAGGCACACACATACACATACACACATACATCTGGACATTGTCCTAAAACTTCGTATTTATGCTTTTTGGATGAAATTGAGTGGATTTGGACTATTTTTAGAAAATCGAAATTCGGACCGAAAACAATGCTTCCCTATGAGGAAGCAACACTAAGAAATCGATCTATTAATGTAATTGTCTTACTAAACTTGGATTTTTCTACTGATAAATGTAAAATGAAATATTGAATTCCTGGCTTACCAAACTAGAATTTTTATAATGATTTCTCTTACTGAAATTGACTTCATAAAAAAATGTCGCACCTAACAGGGAATTTTCTACTGATTACGCGAAAAGTAAAAAATTCCCTAAAATGTTTCTAACACAAAATATTACCAACATTTTCAAACCCAGAATCATTTTTTCAAGAAATCCTACGCTGTTTCTCTCCCGATGAAATGATCCAAAACTTTCCTAATTGTCCGAAAAAAATTGTAAATTGGCCTAAAAGTGAAAAACCATCTTGGCCAAAAATAGGTCTTGGTCGCGAAGACTATTTTCTTTAAAAGTGAAAATGATAGAAATCAGCGTGGGTGTTCGGAGTGATTTGTTTTTGGGTGGTTTGGTATCGTGGTTGGAAGGGTACAGAGGGTTCGAATCATAATTTTCGCGACGATAGGATCGAGGTTCAAAGCACATACGCGAATGGTTTGAAAGGCTGTTATCGTGAATTGAGCGCGCGCGACGTTCACGAATGGCGCATAAGCAGCAGCAACAGCAGCAGTCTGTACACCTGTAACTCCTCGGTACGGGGTATCAGTTGCTGATCGATTCAACCCGTGGGTGGTCTCAACCGCTGTAACCTTACTCTCTTCTGCTGCCTACCTGGTGTCTTGAATCGAATCCAGTCGATGTACATATACCATACGACCTGCAAGATCGATCGGTCAGCACTCAGGACACTGGTCTCAGTTCACAAGATCCTTGCAGCAATGGAACTTTATGTTCTTCTTCTAAAGACTTTATACAACTTCTCAAACTCCACTCACGGCGACTTTTCTTTTCCATTTTTGCTTCTAGATTATGTCATTTTTCATTCGCGATTCAGATTTAGGGAGATTAATCCATATTTATCAATATCAGTGTATATTAATATCAGTATCAATGCGTATATCAGTATCAGTATCAGTGTATATCAGCATCAAAATATTTCAAAACCTATATGCCAATAAATTTTCATACAAAACGTACTCCAAATACGCTCTCAGTAAGTTATAAAAAATCATTACAGATTCATTAAATGCATGCGGTTAGGAAGAATGTATTGTTAAATTGTTACGAGTTAATTTTTTACCCTCGTTTCAAGTTTCTTTTAGCTTGCAATAAAGTGACGTGAAATTGGCTTCGAAGAATACTTTTCGCATCAGGCAAATTTAACACCAACTTTTCCGTAAAAACCACACTGTGGCTATTGTAGCGCATATATTAAATTAAATTAATTTAAATCAAGTTTCCGAGCATTTCGTATATAAGAAACCTAAAATTGAGTGCGTTCTCTATTTCTGTTTCACTGAGATAAAAGTTTTCTTGATTCAATGTAAAAATTCATTTGATTTAATTCACTTTATTATTCAATTCGGACCTAGGATATGTATTCGGACCACATTCTTGATTCGAGTATTTATTCTTACTTCAAAGTATTTATTCTTAATTCAATGTATTTATTCTTAATTCAATGCATTTATTCTTAATTCAATGCATTTATTCTTAATTCAAAGTATTTATTCTTAATCAAAATATTTATTCTCACTTCAAAGTATTTATTCCTAATCCAAAATATTTATTCTTACTTCAGAGTATTTATTCTTAATTGAAAGTATTTATTCTTAATTCAAAGTATTTATTCTTAATCGAAATATTTATTCTTACTTCAAACTATTTATTCTCACTTCAAAGTATTTATTCTTAATCCAAAATATTTATTCTTAATCCAAAATATTTATTCTTATTTCAAAGTATTTATTTTATTTTTAATTCAAAATATTTATTCCTGATTAAAACAAGAAATCTTTTAATGAATGGAAAATATCCTTGAAACAGAAATAAATTATGTAAATATATTTTTATTCTAGTTTCACGAATTCTCTTCTCGCAGTATTCCTCAGGGAAGAAACGTAATTTGATTTGTCATTTGAATGAATTGAAGACCCTACTTCTGGCGTACATTTTTAAAAATTCACGTGACTTTTTAAAAATGTACGGTAGACTAGCCTTGCATCTCAATTTATAATCTGAATTTATTATTTAATTCAAAGCTTTCGTTTTAATCTTTCAAATGATCCTAAATAAAATAGATCTGATGTTTAATCACTTCCTACACAATCCGGTTTCGTTGTAGATAAATTACATCTCATTTTTCGGGAAAGGTCGAAGGATGTTTAGTTGAATAACGGATGTTTGTGCTACAAAAAATAGAAAAATTGTAGAGATAAGAGGAACACGAAATGAGATGGAGTGCAACACGATTGGCAGGGTCTAGAATTAATTTGTACACCTTTAGTTCAGAGTGTGGCGATTGCGTAGGAAAAATGAGAAATTGGTTGCTTTGGTTGGGTATGATACCTGATCAGTACCACCGGGAAGGATCAGTGTGTGATGCTGTGTAAAATCTCGGAGGAGTGGTTACTAACAGCCTTCTGGTGATATCGGATCTGCCTCACCATTCAAGAATATATCTCCTCGAGGTCACTTCCAACTTCCTTTTCAATTACTTTAAGTTTCTTTTTCAATTACATGTTCCTTGCTAGATTGATGTAAATTTCTTTTTTTTGAAAATGAAATTGGAGTTCCAACTATTCAGTGTCGAAAATTGTTTTAATTTCAATTTCAATTCTACTTTTCCGTTCGAAAAGTATATTAGAGTTTCAATTATGTATATTTGAAAAAATTGTACATTAAAATCGCTTCGTTCTCACTTTGATACTGAAGTCAAAATCATAATTATTCAAAACTAACATTGTTTTAAATTGAAACTGTTTATGTCAAAATTGTTCTAAATTAAAATAATTACTTTTGTACTTTTTGATTTGAAACTTAAAGTAGTAACTGAAATATAATTAATAATAATTCGAAAATCGTTTTGAATCTAAATTGTTTTGAATTAAAATTGGTTTGAATTAAAATTTGTTTGAATCAAAATTGTTTTGAATTAAAATTGTTTTCAATTAAAGTTGCTTTGAATTAAAATTGTTTTGATCCAAAATTGTTGTGTACCAAAATAGTTTTGAATTGAAATTGTTCTATAGCGACAATTGTTTTAAAACAAACAATTTTGCAAATTAAAAAAAATGTTCCAAAATAAGACTGCTGTCAAAGAAAAAGTGTTAGAAACAGTTCTAAATCAAAATTAAATTAAATTTCACAGATGCAGAGTTTATTGAGTAAAATCATCTGAATGAATGGAAAGAGATTTTTAAGATTGAAAAGAATTGTTTTGCAAGATTGAAAGAAATCATTGATTTGTAAAATTGAAATCAATTGATTCATAAAATTGAAGAGAATTGATTCTCGAAATCGTAACCAATTGATATCTAAAATCGAAGATAATTAATCCTAAAAATTGCAACCAATTGATTTCTGTAATCAAAGAATATTGATTCATAAAATTGAAATCGATTTCTCGATAAAATTAAAGAGAATTGATTTGGAAAATAGAAAATAATTGATTCGTAAGATTGAAAATAATTGATTGATTGAAAGTACAGAGAAGAATTAAGCAAGGGAAAATTCTCTTGGATCGATCTTCTTTAAAGTTGTGAAACGATTAATCAAATGAGTTGTTGTTGAGAGCTTTATTCGTGTGTCAGTGAAGATGGTTGCATAAGAGATTCGCAGGTACCTGGAAGAAAAGTAGTAGTTGCAAAAAGCGTTGCTAAAGACACGTTTACATGAATTAACGAACGTGGCTTGTTACTTGACATGCAACATATGCACATAAGAGCTAGCGACTCCGCCCAGTCGCATGTGGTGAACGTTTTGCTAACCATTCGGTTCTAATTGGTTCGTTGCACGTATTAGCATCTCATTTAAACCTCTGGTGGGAAATTCGCTCCACCTACTCTTGACAGTTTCATGTTTCATGAGACTTGAACTTTCCTCCTTTTTATCCCATCCCATCATCACACAAATCCTACATTCCAAATTCTTAAACAATTATTCTTCAATTGTTGCCTCTTGCTCAAAAATTCCTTGTGAGCCAATGCAGTGTTGATTTTTAACATGGTATTTTTTTGGATATGGTGCTGTTCTAGATCAATGGTATTCTAGATCAAGTGCTATTTCAGTAGTTTCAGGATCAAGTGATATTCTAGATCAAGTGCTATTCTAGGTCAATTGATATTAAAGGTCAGGTGTTATTCTAGATTAAATAATTTATAGATCATGCGCTATTATAGATCAAGGGATTTTCTAGATGAAGTGTTATATTCTAGATGAAGTGCTATTCTATATCAAGTGCTATTCTAGATGAAGTGCTATTCTATATCAAGTGCTATTTCAGTAGTTTCAGGATCAAGTGATATTCTAGATCAAGTGCTATTCTAGGTCAATTGATATTATAGGTCAGGTGTTATTCTAGATTAAATAATTTATAGATCATGTGCTATTATAGATCAAGGGATTTTCTAGATGAAGTGTTATATTCTAGATGAAGTGTTATATTCTAGATGAAGTGCTATTCTAGATGAAGTGCTATTCTATATCAAGTGCTATTCTAGGTGAAGTGCTCCTCTATATCAAGTGCTATTCTAGATCAAGGGTAATCTAGATCGAGCGCTATTCTGGATCAAATATTTTTTAGACCAAATTCTAGTCTTAATCTAGTGTCAATCTACATCAAATTCTTTGATAAAACTAGTGTTATTCGCTAGATGAAGCACAACTTTGGATCAAGTTCTATGCTAAATATAGTTTTATTTTAGATAGAGAAAGTGCTACTACACAGATCAAGTGTAATTTAGAATCAAGTACTATTTTAAATCTAGTGTTATTCTAGATTAAGTACAATTTTGGACTAGTGTTATTTTGGATCTCATGATATTTGTTATTCCAAGTAGATACAAAAATGACACTAGATTTAAAATAGAACTTTATTTTAAAACACAATTGAGCTAAAATAATATTTCATAACACTAGATTTAGAATGGAACTTGAACCAAAATTACACTTAACCTAGAATAACTTATAGTTGTATAGAACTTTATCTAGAAAAAAATTGTTCTGAAATAATTTATGAAGTTTTTGTCTAGATCAAGTATTATTTCCAATCAAGTTCTAATTTTGATTAAGTTCTGTTCTTCATCGAGTGTTATTCTAAATCAAGTGCTATTCTAGAGCAAGTTCTGTTATAGATAAAATCCTATTCTAAATCTAGTGCTACATTAATTCAAGTGCTAATCTAGATCAAGTGTTATTCTGGATAAAGAGTTATTCTGTACCAAGTGCTATTCTAGTTCAAATTTAATTTTGGATCAAGTTTTATTCTGAATTTAGTGATATTCTAGATCAAGTGCTAATCTAGATCGAGTGTTATTCCAGATAAAGAGTTATTCTATACCAGGTGTTATTCACGGTCAAGTTGAATATTGAATGAAGTTCTATTCTAAATCTAGTGATATTCTAGATCAAGTGTAATTTTAGATTCATAGTATTATTCCGAAATTGTCCGAAATTCATTACATTCCAAATCAAGTGCTATTTTTGCTAAAGTTTTTTCTAAGATCAAATGTTATTCTGAATCAAGTTGTTTAATGCTATTGCAAATGGAATGTTATACTACATCTTTTCTTCTAGATCAATTCTTTCTAGATTAAGTTTCTTGCTTGATTAAGTTTTTTACTATATCAAGTTTTTTCTAGATCAATTTTTTACCTTTATGAAATTTTTTCTGGACCCAGTTTCTTCAGACCTGTATCTATCTTACAAATAGTAGGGGAGACCGGGGCTAAGTTGCGCATTTTTCACTTTTTGTTGTTTAACTTGGTCAATATTAAATTTAAACAAAGCTTCTCGCTCGGAAAACTTG
>WNHD01003183.1:0-13213 GCA_011057455.1 Ganaspis sp. Gsp50
ATTCATACAATATTTCAGTAATATCACTACATCCAACGTAGGTAATATTTCGTACTACGTTAAACGTAGTAAAATCACAGGAAAATTTTTTTACAGTGTGTTCGTGAATTGACACAAACAGATGTTTTAAACAAACGATTGTTGATGTCTTTTTTCAAAAAGATTAACGAGAGCGATGAAGGACTTCAAGATTTAAGTGATAAAGAGTTAGAAAGTAAAAATGATGATAAAATTGACAGCACTGACAGTGACTTTTAGCAACCTAACCTAACAATTTATAAACACTTTATATTTCTCGTTTCTTTCTTACTAATCAAACTTCACATTACTTTTGAGACACAGCTTAATCAAAAAATTAAGGAATTGTTTATTATTATTCACTTAAACTTTTAAAAAACAGTTTTAAAGATTCTCATAAACAAACTGTTTGCGCGGTTTCCGAATCAACACGAATACTGCCGATAACTATCGAATGGAGATGTTTTTGGAACAGATTTTAGAAAAATAACTCTCAGGGAAGCCCCACAGAGAGCGCTATTTCCAGTTTTTTTTAGTTTTAGAACACGATGGCTGGATCGGTTTCACAAATATTTAATACCCATGGTAAATTACCTATTTTTTATAAAATTACTCGTATTTTCATTTAACTGCAAATATAACAGTGTTGTTTACGTTTTAGTGCTTGGGGTGAGTCGTCTGCTACGTGTTTTCGGAACAAATTCTGTGGCCAAACTTACGACGCAATCCCAACCTAGCATTCGAACCGAAGGTAATTTATTGATCTATTTACTTATAAAATGGATGAATGAGACAACGACCTGTCTGCAAACTCAAATAACCTTTTTCTTTCATCAATGACAACCTTCTAAAGGTCCTAATTCACATTTTTTTCAATCGCTTTCAGCCAAGTTTTGTAAAGGAACAAAGACTTTCTATCGATAATTAAAGGTGCGAATAAAACGTACACAAGGTCCGCACCATGAAAAAATTCTTTTAAAAAGATTCAGTTTGTTGATCTCGTAATCTTGTTCAAAAACCGCATTGACTGAATCATTAATAATTTGTAAAAGAAAACAAACATAACCTTAAAATACGTTTAATTTGCGATTTACAATTTAACGTTAATTTTTTTCTTTCGGGGCGTTTTTTAACGCAATAAACAATACAATCCAGCATGTTTTATTCAGCATATTTTTTTATGTTATTTTCATTGTATTCACAAGCTTTAGATGAAAGAAATAAATCCTATTTTCTAATTTTACGTTGTATTTTTAAAGTATTATGTATTTATGTAAGTTTTTTATTTATTTTTGTTCCAAATTTAAGTTCTCTGTTTTATAATTGTAATTTAAGAACAATTTTTCATAGCAGAGCTTATTTCATAAATTAATTATGTTTATAAAATAAAAATCACGACAAAAAATTTTGTTTACTTTGTTTTTGACATTTGATTACATAAATTTTTTATCAAAATTGGTCTATATTTGTAAATATTTGTAGTTTTATGAATTTCATTTATTTGTTTATTTATTTATTCATTTACAAGTTAGGGACCAGCATTTTTTATCACTCTTGTATAGATTTTCTAATGTTTAAAATTTTTTTAGTCTTTTTATTTTTTTTTAAATTTTGATTGCTTCGAAAAGTTCAATTTATTCTTAGAATTTTCAATTAAAACGATATTCTTATTTCTTCAAACTCTTGTTTTGTAGATTTTTTAATAAAAGAAGAATCTATTTTTTTGGTACATTTTTTAATTTCTTTATATTTCGTTTTTTACATTCTCATCAATAATGAGAGTGTATTTTTTATTACAAAATTGTTATACATAAAGTTTTCCTTCTTTCGTAAATATTCTAATTGACTTCTTTTAGATTTAAATATTTTTAAAATTTGTTTCTTTTTTATTTTCTCTTTTGTTTATATATTTTAACTTTTTTGTGATTTTGTTCAAATTCTTAGGACTTTTTTATTGTTTCTTTTCATTTCTACTTTTTTATCTTTTTTTTATCTTTTCAAATTATCAGGGACTCGATTGTTTTAATATTTTAATTTAATTATGTAACATTTTTTTTTATAGCATATGTTTTTATTTTTAGAAGATTGTCCAACTTTTTATTTATTTTAAGAGAAAGTAGTATTATGGTTTCTTCTTTTTTTAAAAAAAACTATTAAAATAAAATATTTATTTTAGAAGTGCTGCCTTGTGTACGTTAACAACCGTTTCTTGCATTTCATTCTTTAAACAATACACACATAAAATATTGCTAATAATTCTGTTATTTTCGTTTCATTTGATGTTTAATAATTCGAATTTTTGCAAAGAAAAGGTCGCAATCTCATCATCTTGTTTTTATAGTAATTGATAATAGATTCAGTCAATGCAATTTTCCTAAAGGCGTTTAAAAATATGCTTTTAAAGATAAAAATAATCTTTTGAAAATATGTTTATAAATCTCTCAGCAAGTTTTTTAAGAATATTTTTTTTTCATTTTGTAAAAATGCCTCTTGTTTGCTTTTGGTAACAATCTAAAATTGAGAAAAGAGTAAAGCAAAAAAATAAATAAACGCAAAGAATAAAGATTACGAGTTTAACAAATTAGAATCGATTTTAAATGAATTTTTATTTGCAGGTCTCTAGAGGATTGTTGTCAAAAATTTCCTAAGATATCAACTTTTAAAACTGCAAAAGAGCGGTTATAAAAAGAGTGTTTTAAAAAGTCAACTGACATTACCAGTTAAGACGAGATTAATTGAATCATAATAAATTATAAGAAATATCGAAACTCCGAGGTCATGTCCATGAAATATTCGACAAGTTATTCTCAAGAAGACTTTGACTTGATAAATTCAGAAATTTCCAATTTCGATTGTCCAACTGCCACAACTTCAACAGAAGATCAAGCCCAAAAGTCTGCCATAAACAACGATGGATTTTTTGATAATGTAGAAGGATTCTCAAATACCTTAAATCCTCTCACTACTGATGACTTGCAAAATGTTTGCGACATCGATTTAATAAAAGATGATTTTTCAGCTAAAGCAGTCTTCATTGAAAATGAAAACTTACCAATTTCAAATAATGTCTCTGCAGAAAATATTCAACCACTCATGACAATAGAAAATGTCACTACTAATTTTCACCCAGAAGTTGAAAATATCGGATTCCAGAGTGAGAAACGAAACGAGAAAACAGGCGAATTGAAGGGCAAATCCGTGAATCGTAAGGGCTTAAATTTCTTTCCTGGCGATAAATTGGAGGCCAAAGATTTTAATGAGAAATGGTATTCAGCGAGAGTAGTCGAGACAGACTGGGTTGAACGAGAAGTCTTGATTCATTTTGACAAATGGAGCTCGAGGTTTGATGAATGGATTCCTATGGACAGTCCTCGACTACGAATGTTGCAAGTTCAATCTCGTGAAATGAAGACTAAAGATTTTGTGGCGGGGGAAAGAATCTTAGCCACTTGGGCAGATGGCAGAAAGTATCCGGCTAAAGTCAATGCTGTGCTGGGAAATGATCGTTACGATGTTCTCTTCGACGACGGCTATGCAAAAATAGTGCGATCCTCGAAAATGTCCAAGATTGGCGGAGTTCCTGGTGAACAGAATGACAGCGAAGATTTCATTGGAAGCAAAGAGAAACGCAAAGACAGAAATCGAAAATACCAAGTGATGGATCTCTTTCAAAGAAAGTCTAAAAAGCACAGCGGGGAAAAATTCGCCAAGAAAGGTCGACCTAGCAAGGAAGAAACAACTTTAGCAAGCGAAACTCTAGTAGACAATGGTGGATCTTTCTCGGGATCTCATGATGATTCGAGTACCGAAGTTCTCCACGGTTTTGAAAATTCCAGTCCGAAAGTGAAAACCTATCTGAAGAAGGACAAAAAGGCTGATTCTAGTATTGATGAGAGTTTTAGACCCGAGTGGATAGATGGTGAACCACAAGGAATTGAATCGTTTATAGAAGGACCTCGTCGTTCTATTATTGTTGCTGATAAAAGGCTACCACCGGGCTGGGAGAAACACTTTACACAAAGAAAAGCGGGAAGCTCTGCTGGTAAGTGGGACGTACTTTTCATACACGAAGGAAGTGACAAGAAATTCCGATCCAGAAACGATATCAGGTCGTATATGGAGAGCCAGGGTCAGTTTGATTTCGACCCGGATATGTTTGATTTCTGCATTCACAGGAAGAAGAAACCCAGAGCTGAGAAACCAATCACGGATACACCTCCTGCTAGAAGATCGAAATCTTACGCGAGATCAAGGCAAATTGTTGCGCCAGAAAGTTCTCCATTCGCAGGATCAAGTACACCAATTCCTACATTGACTCCTACGGTGGAAGAAAATGCTTTGTTTATTGGAGGATTGAGGATAGAGATGGAGGACAGCTCTTACAAGTGTCCAAAGGAGGGTTGTTTGAAAAATTTCCGGAAAGAAAATCTTCTTCAAATGCACATCAAACACTATCATCCGGAATATTCTAAATTTTTGGGATCCACACCAAATGTCGCGGATTTGGCGTATGCGAGAACTATCGGTGAATCGATTGATGATATTATTCCAAAACAGACACATAATTTTATAGAGAAGATCAACAAATTCGAGAAGCGGAAAGGAACGTATGACAAGTCTCAGTTGCCAGTTTTACAGTCGGCTCTCTCACCTCCTCAAATGCCGAATTTGGAACCGTCCGCGACACCTCCGGTTTTGGAAGTGGAGGTCAATCGGCCCGAAGATTTAAGTGATAATCTTCATCCTAGGGACGAAAAGGTCGAACTGGGGTCGCCGATCAGAAGCAGTGAAAGTCTGAGACAAGAGAGTGATTGCGCAATGTCACCTGGATCACTCTTTGATTTGAAACTTCGAGAAGAAAAGACTCAGACGGGAATTAAAACGCTTTTGCCAGTTAGACCGGCAGCTGCGACAGACTCGAGGGCGAAATCTTTAGACGAGATGACGCAGAAAGAAAAGGGGAAAAGTTTGAGAAAGAGGAATTTGTCAGAGTATCATTCGGATTTAACTCCTCGGACGAAAAAGCGACAAACTGTACAAGAGTCGAATTTTGAAGATTTAGATGAAAGTACTATGGATACGGAAGGTCCTGCTACTCCTACTTATCGTTTCAGTAGAAGGAAATCGGATGCTAAAAATGACGAAAGTAATGATAGCAAAACTGAAGGAATGATGCTGATTAATGGTGAGTTAATCAAAGTGGAGCAGCTCCGAAAAGAAGAAATAATAAACTGTACTTGTAAATTCATGGAAGAGGATGGTTTGATGATTCAGTGTGATCTTTGCCTTTGTTGGCAACACGGTCATTGTAATGCTATAGAGAAGGAGAATGATGTTCCGGATAAGTACGTTTGTTACATTTGTCGACATCCCTACAGGCAGAGACCTTCAATGAAGTATTTACACGATCAGGAGTGGATGAAGGAAGGAAAACTGCCAAGTTTGTCAGAAAGAACAAAAGATGATTTAGCTATCAATCAAAGAACAGCGATGCTGAAACGATCTTACGATCTCATATCTTCCTTATTTCAAATTCAAGAAGTACTTCACAGTTTAAGAGTGAAAATCAACGTTGCCCAGAAAAAAGATCATCCAAAATTGTACCTTTGGGCTAAGAATTGGGAAAAATTCGAGATCCCAAAAGCAGACGTTACTCCTGTTCCTGTTTTTGAAATTGTCACAAAGTCCGAGAAAACGGAGTTAAAAACAAACGAGGTTGAAGTCAAGATCGAGGAAAATGGAACGGTTAAAGAAGATCCGGAAGACAAGTCAATCGCGACGGATTCGGAATTGGTGAAAATTTTAGAAGATGGAGGCAATGCTGAGGAGTCAAAGTCTGTTGGGAAGAATGCAAGTGCTGATGATCAAGTTGATAATTTCTTGTTCAATGCTTTGACGAAAACCAGTAATTTGGAGGATTTGAAAGTTGATAACGACACACTTGTTAATGATGTTAAAGCAAATTTGAATGCTGATTCAAAATTGTCCGATGATGGTGTTTTGAATCATCCAGATGTTTCATCATCTGAAACAAAACACGAGGCAAATATTCCTTTGCAACCATTTATTCCAGAACCGGAAGCACCGATTGATCCTACGGAATGTAGGATGCGATTATTGGAACATATCGATCATTATCAAAACTACATTGCTTCTAAATTAACGACAATTGAAGCTCAAGTTCAAGTGTTGGAAGAAATGGATCCTGATACAATTCCACAAATGGAAGTTCAACCCCGAACGAAGCAAACTGTACAGATGTTGCTTCGAGATTTAGGCACAATCAGAAAACTTGCGTCATTATGTTGATGATTATTTTGTAGTTTATACAGACTTGAAAGTTTAAGCACATACACTGTAAATCATTAAATTGTGTAGAATTTAATTGTTAATGAATTGTAAAGTCAGTAATAATAGATGTTAGATTCTATTAAATCAGGTAATTTTAGTAAAGTTAACATAGTTCTCTTTCAATTTTAGTAAACTTTCAATCAATTCAATAATGCTGTAATGAAATGGAGGAAACTTGATGTTCTGTGTTAGTATACTGATTTTTCTGTACACTTCTACGATTAATAAGAAATTCATTTGTTCAGTAATGCATTGAAATAAAGCTTTTCTCGTAACAGTGACATTTAATCAATAATTTAATCACCTTGTGACTTCTGACAATTGATTCAGTTCGAAAGAATGCACAATATCTTTTTAATTAATAATTCTTCAATTTGATTTAAAGAATATTTTTTAAATAATAGCTCTTCAATTTGATTTAAAGAATACTTTTTACATAATAATTCTTCAATTTGTTTTAAAGAATACTTTATAATTAATCATTCTTCAATTTGTTTTAAAGAATACTTCTTAATTACAGGGATCACAGTTCGTCCCCTTTTTGTATTTTTCTTTTTTAAGAAAATTCCCTAAAAGACCTAAAATCAAGAATTTTTCCCCTAATTTTCAATAAGTTTTTCTTCATAATTTTTCAACAATAATATTTCACACTACTTCAAAATACTTGAAATTACTTTAAAATATTTCAAAACACTTCAAAATACTTAAAAATATATTAAAATATTGAAACATACTTCAAATTACTTAAAATTACTTTAAAATACTTCAAAATCCTTTTTATTACTTTGAAAGACTTCAAAATATTTAAAAACACTTTAAAATATTGAAATATACTTAAAATTAGTTTAAAATACTTCAAAATCCTTTATATTACTTTAAAAGACTTCAACATATATAAAAATACTTAAAATTACTTAAAATGTCTTTAAAATATTCCAAAATACTTTAAACTACTTCAAAATATTTAAATATAATTAAAATGACCTCAAAATCCTTTTCATTACTTTAAAAGACTTCACAATATTTAAAGATACTTAAAAACGGTTCACAGTATTAAAAAATATTAGTATTTTATGTATTAAATAAAGTAGGTATAAAAGGATTTTAAAACATTTTTAAAAAATATTTAAAAGTATTTAAAATACTTCAAAGTTCTTCAAAATAATTAAAAATACTTCAACATATTTAAAAACATTTATTTCTCATGAGAATCATGGAAGACTCATGGAATGAAAGGCAATCATTTTTTCTAAAATTAAAATCCCCTTTTTATGAAAGAAAATTCCCTGTTTTCTAAAATTAAAAATACCTTTTTGCACCTAAAATTTAACGAAAAAACGACTGTGATCCCTATAATTAGTAATTCTTTAATTCGTTTTAAAGAATACTTTATAATGAATAATATTCTTCAATTTATTTTAAAGAATGCTTTATAATTTATTTAATTAAATTAAATTAATAATTAATTTTAATGTAATAAATAAAAAGATAAATAAAGAAAACAAACTTGAGTGTTTTTATATATGCTTTTATGTCATATTAAAAAAGAATAAATTGTTAATTCTATTGAAGTCTCTGATTTTGAATTGTGAATATTAATATTTTGATTTTAGTTTTTACTTTAATTTTAATTGCTAATTAAGATTCTAATTTATGTAGTAATAAACGAGTGTACCAGAAGTTCGTTCAAAACCGAAAGGCATGAGCTATGAAGAATAAATAATAATAATAGTAAATATTATATTTAAAACAAAAACTTTGTCCTTTAAATTAATGAACAGTGTTTTTTTATTTTAACAGCATTATTAATTATATAACAATATTATAATTTTATCATTACCTTGGACGTTAAAGAATCAAAAATATATTTTAATTTTATTTTAACAATTTTAAACAAAAACAACATACAAAAATGCTTCCCATGAGGAAGCAAAATTTGCTCCCTTCTTAATTGAATAAAATATGTAAAGTGACCAAATTATTATAAAAAGAAATCTTCGTTAAAATTTAATGAAGACTTTCGTTAAAATTTAACGAAGATTTTCGTTAAAAAAAATTTTCGAAACGCATTTTTTATTTTGAAAAATGTAAAACTCAGTCAAACAGGTCGTTGTTTCTAGAGATCCAGAAGCAAATATTTTGTATTTAAATTTATTTATTTATTTAATCGATTGTTAATTGATTGTTCCATTTAGTTTACAATTGAATAAACAAAATTCTCATTCTAGATGTAGCGGAAGAAAAATTCTTTGTGAATCCCTTGAAGCATCCAGACTTTTTTCAAGTACACAATCTCTTTACTGTGAAAGATTTGTTTGATGCAGGAGTTCATTTGGGTCACAAAGAAGGATCAATGGACGAGCGTATGCGTCCATTTGTCTTTGGAAGTCGATTAGGACATTTAATTATTGATCTCGATCAAACGGCGGATCTTCTCCGGCAGGCATTAAATTTTACAGCACACATCGCATTTAGGGAAGGAATTATTCTTCTAGTTTCTAGATCACCTCAAGCTACTTATCTTGTTGACAAAACTGCCGCAGAATGTGGAGAATACTCATATACGAGAAAATGGAGAAATGGAATATTCACTAATTCGGAAAAGGAATTTGGAGCATTGACGAGACTTCCGGATCTTTGTATTCTCTTCTCCAGCTTCAATGAAGTTTTAAAAGAACATCCGGCTATTGTGAATTCAGCTAAGATGAATATTCCTACTGTAGGTATCGTTGATACAAACGGCAATCCTAATCTTATCACTTATCCAGTACCAGGAAACGATGACACTGTTTCCGCGATAAAGCTTTATTGTAAATTATTTAAGGAAGCAATTATGAGAGGTAAGCAGGCGAGAGAAAAACTTATTAATCAAGAGTGACGATAAGACAGATTTTTTTTTTGTTAATTAATGTAAAAAGAAAGTTTAATTATACGAGTTGCACTTTTAATGACTTTTTCAAATTAAACCTGGTCACAATTTCTTTTTATCATAAACGATATTAGCATAAGATTACTTTTTAATTTACTTTTTTTTGTATGCTTGAAAAGGATTTTTTCAAGTTGGAAAGTTGTCAATTTTTACAGTTGGAATTTTTCATTTTTTTTTTTGTTATGCGAAAGGTTTTTATTTGTATATTTAAAATTTTATTTTTTTTATTTTATTTGTATTTTTTTAATTTTATTTTTAGTTTTTATTTATTTTTAGTGTTTATTTTATTTTTAGTTTTTATTTTATTTTTTATTTATTTTTAGTTTTTATTTTATTTTATTCTCTTATATTTAGCTTTATTGAAGAAACTTTCGCTTCCTCATAGGGAATCATTGTTTTATTTTGTGATTGAATTTAAAATACGTTTGATTTTCATTACACTTAAGATGCTTTTTATTTTATGATTACATTAAAAATATTTCCTGAGTATCAAATCATAGCACGATTGAAGTTTTCTTTCTAAAATGAATGATTATTCTTCGTATGTGTCAAGAAATTTCTATTGATTGACAGTAGGTTTGGAATCGCGTAGACGTTGATGGAAAGTCGGACCCAGTAAACTATTAATTCTGTAAATAAAAATTTTGATTTTTATCTCAAAAAATTTGCAATAGATTGTAATTGTCAAACGCAATGTAAAAAAAGAATGTAAAAATAATGCAAAAGAAGAAATACGAAATAGAACAAAGTACGCAAGATGAACTAATGCAAAAAACAAATTACAAAATAATGCAAAAAAGATTTGAAAAAAACGAAATGATGCAAAAAACGCAATATAAAAGTAATATAAAATGCTACTTACACTCGAGCCATGTTAGGGTAAAATTTAAGATACGTAAGCAACAAAGGGGGCGAATATGAAATCCAAACTTCTTCCATTTCATTGGCCAGAGCAACAGAAATTAATTCTCCACAGCGTTTTGGATTTAATTTAGTTGAAGATACTGGTGTCTTTTCTCCAAATTTCTGAAAGTTTAAAGTTTATTATTGTTATTTTATTATTTTTACCATTATTTTTTAATTGTTTTTGTCATTGTTATTTTATTATTTTTACCATTGTTATTTAGTTATTTTTGCCATCGTTATTTTATTATTTTTACCATCTTTATTTTGTTATTTTTGCCATCGTTATTTTATTATTTTTACCATCTTTATTTTGTTATTTTTGTCATCGTTATTTTACTATTTTTACTGTCTTTATTTTGTTATTATTACCATCGTTACTTTATCTTTTTTTATAATTTTGTTAATTGCTTTGTTTCACAATATAATAATTTAATTCGTTTCGTATTTACCTTATCAACTGTGTCGGTGAAACTCTCACTCAAAAAATCAGTCTGTATTGGTCCAGGAACTATCATAGTGACTTTAATATTAGAAATTGCTTTTTCAGTCCTTAAACTTTCAAAGTACCCCTGTAAATTTGTTTATTATCATTAATCATTGAAAAGTCTGTGAAAAACTAATGAATACTTTTTTTCTTTTTTTTTTAACGAATTCGTTAAAAAAAAAAATACGAATTTTTATTCGTATTTTTTTTATACCAAAATAGAAAATTATTATAGGTTCGAAAGAAGTGCTCAGATTTTTTATTTCTAAAAAATTGATTATAAATCAGTAATTATGAAAAAATGATAAATATTTTTGTTCAACCAAAATAGAAAATAAAAATTTTAGATTCGAAACGAGTACTTAAATTTTTTCATTTCTAAAAAATTGAAAATTGACGATAAATATTTCTGTTTCTACTAAAATTGAAAATAAAAAATGGAGATTCGAAACGAGTGTTTAGATTCTTTCATTTCTAAAAAATTAAAAAAGACAATAAATATTTCTGTTTCTACTAAAATTGAAAATAAAAATTGGAGATTCGAAACGATTGCTCAGATTTTTTATTTCTAAAAAATTGATAAATCAGTAATTATTGAATATGTAAAAAAAAATAATAAATACTATCAATGTAACGCTTTTAAAAATAATGTAACAATATGTACTGTAAAAATAATGTACATGTTTAAGAAACGATTTTATAAATTTTACTCACGTGTAAAGCGTGTTTAGAAGCAGTGTAGGATGCAGAAAATGGGACTCCAATGATTCCAGCGAGACTGGAATTAACTGCAATGTGAC
The DNA here is from genome assembly GCA_011057455.1 of Ganaspis sp. Gsp50. Taxonomy (NCBI): domain Eukaryota; kingdom Metazoa; phylum Arthropoda; class Insecta; order Hymenoptera; family Figitidae; genus Ganaspis; species Ganaspis sp. Gsp50. The sequence goes on from WNHD01003183.1 coordinate 11,489, forward strand.
CCTTTCCGTGTTTTAGAAAATATTTCAAAACAACGCGAGATAAATTGACAATTGAAAAAACGTTCAAATCGAATACTTTTTTATCCACATCTATTTCAATATTTTCCCAGAGCGCTCGTTGACTTCGACCAGCATTATGCACGAGAATATCGAGCTGAAAACATTTTCTTCTTTTTTTAACAATTTTTGTTTGCAAAATATTTGAAAGTAATAAATGACAGTGATAAAATAATAAATTAATTGCTGTTGCACGTTTATTGCTTATTGGATTGTTTTTCATTTCAACGTCATTTATTTTTAATTTTACGTTTGCTTGAATAAATTAAATTAGTTTACGTCACAGCATTTTTAATCAACTTCTAAATTCAATTTAAAAAAAATGATAGTAATATCAAAAAATAGTGTCAATATCAAAAAATAGAGTCAATATAAAAAAATAGTGACAATATCAAAAAATAGTGTCAATATCAAAAAATAGTTAGTGTCACCTTTTATTTAGAAATTTAAGGCAGAAAGAGATGTAAAACATTAAATATAGCATCAGGAAATAGATTCTAAACAAAATTTCAATATTACGATATTGAAAATATTTCCTGTATGAGGAAGCAAAATGATCCTTACCTTGCCAAATTCTTTTAAAACAGTGTCAAACATCTGCTGATGTACATTTAAATCACAAATGTCGAAGGGAAGAACAAGGATGTCCTTTTCGGTCAAATTTTTATTGTTTCCTGTTAATAAACAATTTTAAGTTTGAGCTTTTTATTTTTATAGACCTTTTAATTGTAAATTTATAACTTTTTTTATTTATTTTCATTTACAACTTTTTAGTCTTTGATTATTTAAATGTATGACTAGAAAGATTTGTAAAAATTAGATAATTTATTTAAAAATGTGCATAATACCTGCTAAACAGTTTTCTTTAACTTTTTGCAGTGAATTTGCTCTTCTAGCTGATAATATTAATTTGCAACCTGCATTTGCTAATGCGTAAGCAGTATTTTCACCAATTCCGCTCGATGCTCCAATTATCCATACCACTTTTCCGGCTAATGAATCTGTTTGTTAGAATAGTTTATTAGTCCTTTCAATTTCATATTAAATTCAATCAATATTGTTTATTATAAATGACACTCTTAGAATTTTAAAGTTCAACACAATTATTTTTCATTCGTGTTAAAAAGCTGATTTTATGCATTTATTTGTATTCATCATGTATAATTAAAGATATTAATTTATAATCTTGATAATTATAAATAATAATTGCGATTAATGTTTATTTATTCATTATTCATTACATTTATTATTTATTAATTTTTTATTATTTATTCATTATCTTTTGCATTATTCATTCATTATTTGTTTGTATTTATTCATTATTGTTTTTGTATTCATTATTTTTTATATTATTTATCAGTTATTTATCTTTATTGTTTATTAATTATTTATCTTTATCATTTATTAAGGTTATTTATTTTTATTATGTATTATTTTTATTTACTATAAATTCTTAATTACATTTATAATCAATAAGAAAATTGTTTTCACTTATCAGCTATTAAATGTTTTTAAAATACATTACTAATCATATTTATTGTTTATTTACTCTGTCTTGAATACATTAAACTTAACCCATTAACGCCTGAATGCACTGAATTTTTAGTCTAACTTCAAACTCTGATATTTCTTTGAAAACTATATTATTTTTTTTTCGGGAACGACTTT
>WNHD01003184.1:3784-16994 GCA_011057455.1 Ganaspis sp. Gsp50
TATAAAAACAAAAATACAGAAATCAAAATGTAAAAACAAAAAGTATTTAAATTAAAATATAAAAACAAAAATAAAGAAATCAAAATATGAAATCAAAAATATAGAAATCCAAATATGAAAATAAAAATATAGAAATAAAAATATAAAACCAAAAATACAAAAATAAAAATATAGAAGAGATAAAAAAAACTCGTTTTATAAACAATTGAGCCAGAAATACAGTTTTTTCGTCACACAGATTAATTAATTTTTGTAACGTCAATAAAAATAAGCGCTCTTAATCACGAAATAGCATTTCACCTCGTTGCGTTTCGGTATGGAAATATCCAAGTTTCAATTTATTTTCTTCATCGCATTTTTAGTCATACTATCTGTATGTGACACATTTACAATAATAACAATATGTTAATCGTCGTCAATCGCCACATTCACTTTTCTTTCGCATCGTATGTATTATATATAATTCGAAAAAGTTTGTGTAATTGTTTTTCATTTCTTCATAAAACTGTTTTTATCACAAAGTTTTCGAATGTATCGAATGTTAACGTTACATACAGCAGTTCTTGTGGGCTTTCATTATCTTGATTTAATTTGTAAGTTGGAATAATATTAATACTCATTTTCATTCTATAATGATCATTATACCCCTTTATTATACATCTGCTCACGCTGAAAATTTATGCCAGCACATCCTGTAACTAATATACCAATAAATTTTGCTTCTGTCCAAGTTTATCATTTTTTTTTAAAAAAAAATATTTTTCTATCTTTTATTCAACAGTTGTTCAGTTTTAAAATTTTCTTTAGTCAGAAAGATTATGCGTCAAAAATGTCAATAATATTTTGTAGTCAATAAATACTTTTACAATTTAAATGTATACTTCTGTATGAAAAATTACACAGAAAACGGAAAAAATTTACTTGAATCCGTTCTAAGAAGACTTGCTTGGGAAAATTTAAATATTTTGGTGTTAACTAAAGAACTCTGTGATAATTCATGTGCAGCGTTTGAGTCAAATTCTTAAAAAAAGAATTTGCAATAAGTTTTGAAAATTAATTCATTTTTTTAACAATATTTGTTTAGAAAATTCAATGTTTTGAAAGCATTTTTTTGTAAATTCAATTCTTTTAAAACTTTTTTTAGCCAATTTGATTTTTTAAAAGTAGTTGAAGAGCAAATTCAATTTCTTAAAAGCTTTTGTTTAGTAAATTCAATTTTTTAAAAATATTTGTTTTGTAAATTCAATTTTATAAAAGTATTCTTTTAGTAAAATCAAAATTTTAAAAGTATTTGTTTATAGTAAAATCAATTTTTTAAAAGTATTTGTTTATTAAATTCAATTGTTTGAAATTTTTTGAAATATTCAATGTACTTCTTTTTCAAAATTTAATGTAATTTAAAATTTGCATACGAAATGATAAATCATTTTGAAGTACAGCACATATAAAGGAGATTTATGAGAAAGATTAACTTCACTTTTTCAATTTTTTCATTTTTCTTTTGCATTTTTTGAATTGAGGCAAAGAGTTTTTTTCAAAAAAGACAAATAGAACTTATTATTATAAATTTACATTTGTTAAAAATTTACATTTGTTAATAATAATTATTTTTCAATAAATATTTTTAGACAGAGCTCAAAAATATCTGCGTTAGAAAGTTAATGCGATTTCTTTTCTCCTTTATTTTTAGTCATAGATGAAAATTTCATTTACGTTTTTTACAAGTTCACACAAAAATAGTGCTTTTTAAGAAAGAAAATTTCGATTTAAAAATTATTATTGAATTTTAATTTATCATTCAAATATTTCATAAATAAGAATGATTTTTTAATTTTAAAAACTGACATTGATTTTCAATGAAGTGCGTAAGTTGTACCTGCATAAATTGCGTAAGTGTAAAAATAATTTTTCTTACTTTTTCAAAAATATTGAAAATAACGAAAAACGTAAATGCCTCTATGACGAAGTAATAAAATACATGACAAAATAAATGAAATATAGGTGCAATAAAGTATAATAAAATATATATTATAGTGTATAATAAAACTTATAATAAAATGTATAATAACTTATAGTATTACAAAATTAACAATGAAATGTATAATAACTCATAGTATAATAAAATTACAATAAAATGTATAATAATTTACACTATACTACAACGTATAATAATATAATAATAAAGTGTATAATAATTTATAGTGTAATAAAAAATCATAATAAAATGTATAATGAAATGATAATTAAAACAAATAAACCAAAAAGAAATTTATAAACCGATTTTTTTAGAGTGAAATTCCAAACATGAGATTACAAACCGTATATCAATTAAAAGAATTTGGATATATTATTTTCACTTTTGCGTTTAAGGGTTGCTTTCTTGCTAATTATAAGTCTTGATTTGCTCTATACTTTCCTGAAAAGGCTGTTTGTTTTAAAGAGAGCGCAAAGAGTGAAAATAATTTACGATTGCGCTCAAACACTGCATTATGAAAAATTCTCAGCAGAGTGCTCTATGTTTCTTTTTTGACAATAATTTATAAAGAATATTATGTTTATGTAATGTATAAACGCTAACATCGGACTTTCCGACGAATTCATAATCTCTCTTCGTGGCACATTGTTTTCTCTCTTGTACGTTCGACAAACTCATTCTTCAAATTTTACGACTTAACTATACGATTCGATAAACGAATAGTAAGTATATGCACTTTTTCCATTACCCATAATAATAAAATACATATTCACGACATTATGATAATTTAGTCTTAGAATTCTTAAACGATTTTGCGTATGTGCGTGGTACCTACAAGTCGATCTACCACGTGTTTAATTCGTGACAGTCTATTTTATATACAATCGCAGGAAAATTGATTAAGAGTTCTGATATATTTTGTGTCTTTTGTTCTCGCGTTTTTTTTTTCATTATAAAAAAAAGTTTATTCCAAATGAAAACTTTCCTCGAGTTTCGATTTAGCACCAACTCGCTTCACAGTATGCGCTACTTTCATGCGCACTTTCTCAATGAATTTCTCTGTGAGTTTCAAAGCTCTTCTCGTATCAGGACGACACGAAAAACGCAGAAATAAATTCAAACACTTTCGAAATGTTTTCTAAACCTATATTAGTAAGGTCGTTTACACAAGGTATGTAACAAGAGTCACTGCTTTCCGTTTATATATGTACAATTTTTAATTTGATTAACAAGAGAAAAGGGACAACCTTTTCTTGCCTATTTTCAAACTTATAATACCAATGACAAAGAATTAAAAAGAATTCCCAAGTGGTAATATTAAGAAACTGCCTCCGACTATCGATCCGCTCATTCTCCATTAATGAATACCTAATATTTACAATTTCTTCGACTTTCACTAATGAAAATTTCGGAATTCTCTTTCCGCAAGGTTGATCGTTAAATTTTAAGGCATTGCTATTTGCCGTCAGTCGGCGAACAAGAGTTCTTTTTATTTGGCAGTAGCGAGAAAGATAGAAGCGAATAATTCCCCCAGGATTTCGTATCTTCTCTTGTCCTGGTCGAGTGTTGAAGTCAAGTTTTATTCTGAAGGTGACTTTTTGTTTTATGAAAATAGCGTCTCTTGAATGTTCTTCTTTATCGGACGGCACACTCTTTTGGCACCGTTAAAATGCCAGAGAATAAAGATGGCCAAAAATTGTGTCTCACGATGAAGGGTGTAAAAACGAGCGTTGATTTGGGGGCCGAACGGTACTTCGCGCTCGACTGGGAACCGCGGCCCCATGTGTCATACAGATTCCTCTCTTTTGAAGTTGATATTCTGCGAGGCACAGAAATCACGAGTAAATGGAATGCAGTTGAATAGTTTGCAAACTTCGCACTCGTACACTGGAATGTTGTAGAATAAGGCGAGAAGCAGGATTAAGAGACCCATTATTAAAACCGTGCAGATCCAAATTAAAATGACTTTCCTTCTCCGATCGTAATGTCCGAATGAGATGAAGGGCATGAAAGCGTAGGCTGCGAGAAAACCGAAGATGAAGCCGAAGAGATGAGCGTAGTTGTCAACCCAAGGCAAAACTCCCACCATCAGCAGGACCACGAGAATTGCAATCAGCTTGAAGAGAGCTCTTCTTGGATATTTCAACATTGGCCAACAGTGCAGAATCTCTACTATCAAAGTTGCCAGGAGAGCAAAGTGTGCCCCTGCCGGACCGACCTGCAACAAGAAAAATTATCAGCTTTTCTTCCTCGTGGAGAACGAATTCTTGAGTAGGGAAATTAATTTTTTTAGTCAATTCTGATAGACAGTTTTTAAAATGCAATTATTAAAATAAAAACAAACATATAAATTCTTTTACATTGTTATTTACTAATTTATGATTCAACATAAATAAACGAATTCTTTTTGGTAATTGTTTAGAAGTTTTTTGTGAAAATCTTCTCATGATGAAAGTTTACGGTTATTCTCGAATAATTTTTGTTTATAATTTTGTAATGATGTTATTATAATTATTCATTATGTTATCTTATTTGCATATTGGAGAAAAGTAACGTTTTCTACGAGTCCACCTTTTCAGATTTTCAAAAGAATGAACCATTTTGGAATAAATAACTTTTCTTCCCTTAGAACGAATCGATTCGGAGAATTCAAAACAATTAAAATCTATCGTTTTCAATTTATTGTGTTTTTTAATTTTGTATGATTTTTTATAACTAGTTGGTACGAATTCGTACCAATTAATTAATTTTGAATCGTTTGGTACCGTCATCAATCATTATTAATAGTTTCAATCGTTAACGATTCCCAGTAAGAAGGTCGAATTTTAAATTTCGACTCCTGCGCTGACTTGCGCCGATAATTTTATAAATCTAGAATTAGAGCGTTTTCAACATTTAAAAATTCCGACTCTTGTGCCGACATCTTTATTAGTTATTGATATTATTGAAAGCGTTTTCAATATTTAAAAATTTTGACTCTTATGCCGACAACTGTAGTAATTCCAAAATTGTTTAGAGCGTTTACAGTAGTCAAAAATTCCGACTCTTGCGCCGACAACTTTAGTAATTCTAGAATTGTTTAGAGCGCTTTCAACAATTAAAAATTCCGACTCTTGCGCCGACATCACTAATATCATACTTTTTTAAGAAAATAAATTGTGCGGACTAAAAGTCTTTTGAAAATAATTATTATTTTGCTTCTTTTTCAGCTCAGAAGAAAGTTGCAATTTTCATCTAATTTTTAAAAATAAAGACCTTTCTTTACTCATAAGGACAATCTTTGAAATCGTAACTTTGTCAATGCTATTAAAAATATTTTGTTATAATGTCATAAAGAAAAAGAAAAAAAATGAACAGTGTCAAATGTTAATTTTCAAATTAACCACTTAAGTGGGTGGTTTTCATGAAAACCTACACTGTGTATAGGCAACATAAATAATTTCTTTTTAAATAAATTCAAATTCGAAAAATGTTGATGTCTTGGGGTTGCTCCCAACGTAGTTGATGTTCAGAATTTTTTCAGAGTTCTTAATTTTCCAAAAAATAACTTCTTCAAAAACGGTCAACTGGGGTAAATATGGAACAAAGTTTTTTTAATATAGAGTGTAATATCTAGTAATTGTTTATTGTATAATTGTATTGTTTATTGTATAATTGTATTGTTTATTGTATAATTGTATTGTTTATTGTATAATTGCATTGTTTATTGTATAATTGTATTGTTTATTGTATACTTGTTAAAAATTGTTTATTATTTCTCTTTTTCATAAAAAGGAAATAAATGATAAGCAAAATAACCTCCAGATAGAGTAATAGTCTTCTCGGGTTGATTTTTAATTCGCAATATTGAACCTTGGTGAAAAATTGATAAAGTATAATAAAAATACTATAATGTTGCTACACAATTTCCTTCCGATTATAAACAATATTTATAAGTAAAGTTCAAATATGAATATTAATGTGGCTTTCATGCATTCTGAAAACCTAAACATAGTCGAATAATTTTATGAAAATAAAATTATACCTAAATTGAAATAAACGGCGGCTAATTATTCACCAACCTGTCTTATGTAAATATAATTTAAATTTAAAACAGAAAGTGGAAATAAAGAAGATGATTTTCGAAATATAGTGATAAAATGATTTAAACATGAAATTATTTGAAATAATTTATAAATTGAACGGGTTCGTCAATATTAAATTAGTTTTAATCGTATATTATACGAATTCTTCATTTTTAATGATAAAAGTTATCATTTTTAAAAAATATACAATTTATTAGAGACATTTTTTAGAATATATTACTTTTTAGAAATGTAATACATAGCATTTATTAAAATCAGGTATTTTTTATTCTTAGATATAACATTTTTAATGCTTGTAGTAAAATGATAAAAGAAAACAAAATGATTCAGATTTGAGCTTCAAGGGAATACAATTTTTAAAAATTAATTCTTAGCTTTGTAAATTTAATATTTATGTATAATATAAATGGTTAATTTTTATACCTCAGCTCTATAAGGGATGAATATCGCACTAGCCAAATTCCCAGCAAAAGCGCCAATAAAGTAGATCAGCGCTATTCGAAGAGAACCAGTCAATTTTTCCAAGTCCCTCATCAGGAAATATTGCACAAACAATGTAATGGCGAGGTGAATAATTCTGAAAATAAGAATAAAAAATGTAATAATAAAAAAACGAAACAGTCGAATTTACTGAGAATAAGAAATCTAGCAATGAAAGAAAGTAATTTCCTCACTAAATTGGCCCAAACAATTTTTACATTCTCGTCTACATAATGAGAAGGTATTATTTTGAAATTTTTATGTTTCCACTTCCTAGAATTATTGTTCATCGAAAATGAAAATACTCGTATTCTTTATTTTCAAGTTAAACAATATTTGCAGGTAAATCAAAGCTACAAAGAAGTTTTAATTAATTTAATTTTAGTTTAATTTAATTTAATTTAATTTAATTTTATAATTATTCATTTTATTATTTAATAATTAATTATTTTATTTTATATTTACTAAATTAATTTAATTTTAAATTATTTTGATTTAAATTTAATTTAATTCCATCTTACGGAAAGGAAACCCTTGTTTCGCAGATTGGATACATAATTGTGTAAGATGAACCATTTTCTATCGTATATATATTTTTCCATAAATAATTAAATAAGTTCATTAAACTGTGCATAAATAATAATTCTACTGAGTGATACTTCCAACTTTATTAATAAATAACTTTCTCTAAAAATGTCCAAAGCAAGATTTACATACATTTTTTGTAAGTTTTTTGTTTAATATTAACTAAGAATAATATAATCGTAAAAATTACAAGTACATTTTAAAATAATTTTTTTTTTCAAATAATCCTTAATTAAAATTTTCTTTTATAGTCGAAATAATAAAAATTTTGGCTACTTGAGCTGAATTCAACTGAATAATAATAATATAATTATTAAATGATAATCATGATGATAATAAAAATAATAATAAACTACAAATAAAGGTGAAATATCAATAGAATACAATTTTCTCACCCAGCGTGAAGAAACATTGTCGTAAACAATCTGTAGAATTGATCTGGCCATTCGGGATGTAAAAAGGGAACCATTCCGCAAACGTCATGAAGACATTCGACTTGTGAACAAAGGGAAGCTTCGTCATGGAAATAACCGTGAACGAAATCGCAATATTCTTTTGTTGTAATTCTGCACATTCCATGAATACCAATACAGCAAGGATGTCCAATTACTTCACAGACCATGTGTTCTGCCATTTTATCTTTGTAACGACCCACGGGGAAATTACTGTTACCATCTTGATTAAAATTGCCACTGAAAATACACAGCAGAAATTAGAGTCTTTTCTACAAAGAACAGAATTAATTTTGAATTCAATCATGGTAACATACAGAATTAATTTTCTATTTAAAATTGTATATTAAATTGATTTTTAAATGAAACATATTAATGAATTAATGATTGATTGAAAAACAGTTGTTTTAAGCGGCTCAATTTGAATTGAAAAATGGTAGCGAATGGATTTTAATTCGATGCGAATTATTTTGCATTAAAACATCGTAAAGTATGAATTTTAAATCGAAACGAATTAATTTTGCATTAAAGCATCGTATGAAATCAACTTTAAATTGAAACGTAGTAATGCAGAAGCAACTTCAAATTGAAATGAATTGATTTTCAATTGAAACGAATTGATTTTCAATTGAAACGAATTGATTTTCAATTGAAACGAATTGATTTTTAATTAAAACGAATTTATTATCAATTGAAATAAGTTAATTCTCACTTGAAATAAATTAATTCTGAATTGAGAAGTTTAATACCAATTTCTTTCTTTAATTGAACATATAATTGGCATCGAATTTAAAAATGACAATGAATCAATTGTTAATTGAGACAAAATAATTTTGCATTTAACTACCGTAACAAATAAATTTTGAATTGAAAAGAATTAATTTTGCATTGAAGCATCGTATGAAATCAATTTTAAATTAAATCGAATTAATTTTTAAAAATTAAAACATGAAAGGAATTAATTATTTTAACAAAAAAGAGTAAATTTTGGATTAAATCATCATGACGTATCAATTTTGAAATGAAACGAATTCATTTTGAATTGAATAAAATAAAAAAAAATACCCACTTTATTTTCAAATCAACACAATTAATTTTGAAGGAAAAAATGGTAACTAATCATTTGTAAATTGAAACGAATTAATTTTGCAGTTAAAAAATTACAACCAATAAATTTTGAATGGAAATCGTAATTTTACATTAAAATATCGTAAAGAATCAATTTTCAATTTAAAAAAATAACTTTTGAAAATTGAAGAGTTAATTTTCCATAAAAAAGCACCAATTTTGAATTAAATTATCATATCGTATAAATTTTGAATTGAAACATAGTAAAGAATCAATTTCGAATTAAAGCGAATGAATGTTGAATTGAAACAAAAAATTTTGGAATTCAAACGAATTGATTCTGAATTGAAATAAATAAATTTTGAATTAAAGCGAATTTACGAATTGAAACATAGTGACAAATTAATTTCAAAACGAATAGAAACTAGTGAATTTTATAAAAATAAAATTACCTAAATCTTTGACTAAAAGGATTCGTCTTTCGACAAATGGGCCACTTGGTGATGTCATCTGGCCATTCGTAAGGAGCTATACTTGCTGGAGCGTCACAAAATTTTGGATCTAATCCACAAACTGATCCACTTATTCTTCCTCCAGGTCCATTGTCTCCGGGTCCCCATTTTTTCCAAGTTGATATTGTATTCTTCATATCAAAAAGAACCACAATCATTATTATTATTATTACTAACAATATTAAAATTTTCATTATCATTACCATTATCAATATGTCTATTATTATATTTGCTTCAAATTTTGATTGAACACAGTAAAACAAATTAAAGTTATCAAAAATGTAAAGTAATCCAAACAACTAAACGTCTTAAAATCAGAATACTCTTTTACTTAAAATTGAAAATAAGCCAAACTTTTGTCTTAAATCCGACAGTATCGGGATCCGAAATCTAGCCGCGAAGATTAAGGGCATGTGATGAAAAATGACGTCACTGATCACATGGCTCATAACCAAAAATTGTCTGCCGTTTTATTTTTACAATAATTAAAATATCTTTCTAAAAATTGGTGGATATTAATAAAATACCATCAAGATGGTCTAGTTCAAATTTGTTTATATTTTCGATTTTAAAGAAATTACAAAAATTATATAAAAAACTTTGCTAATTTTGAGAAATTACTTTTAAAACGGAAGTAATAATGAAGTTGCATCAGACAAATTATCTTGATGATGTTTTAAGAGAACCTACACATTTTCATAATGATATATTTATTATTTTACGAGTAAAAAGGTGGGCGAATTTTTGAATGGAGGTCACGTAACGTCATTTTTTCTTTCTAGTTCTTAAATTTAGTCAAGAAATGATTAAATCGAGCCAAGAAAGACTAAATCTAGTCAAGAAGACTAAATTTAGCCAAGAAAGATTCAATTTAGCCAAGAAAGACTAAATCTAGTCAAGAATGATTAAACCGAGCCAAGAAAGACTAAATATAGTCAAGAAAGATTAAATTTATCCAAAAAAGACTAAATCTAGTCAAGAAAGATTAAATCTTGCCAAAAAAGACTGAATCCAATCAAGAAATATTAGATCTAGGAAAAAAAATAAATCCAGTCAAGAAAGATTAAATCTAGCCAAAAAAGACTAAATCTAATCAAGAAAGATTAGATCTAACCAAAAAAGATTAAATCTAGCCAAGAAAGATTAGTTCTAGCTAAAAAAGACTAAATTTATCCAAAAAAGACTAAATCAAGCCAAAGTGATCTTGTACTATTCTTCTTTTGCTTCATTTTTTCTTTCTTTCATCAAAAGTTGAACAAAGACGAAATATACAAACAAAGTTGAAATATACAACGAAATACAATATTTTGTAATATCTTATTACAATTTAATTACAATTATTTTTTGTTATTAATTTTATTTTGATTACCAAATACTATTACATATTAAATTACCACAAGAATATTATCAGATGGCGTATTTCGAATTTGCGGTACCCGATATTTTTAAAATTTGAAGCCTAACAAAGTACTGACTACTACTATAATAATACAACATGCAGTAGAATAAGAATGTCAAAATGTTTTTAAGATCACTGTTAGGTGATCATTACCGTCATAGTTGATCTCAATCCACGGACCAGTTGGGTTGGAAAAGACAAATTTATATTATAAATCTAGGCGGGAGTATAATAGCCATTAGGAATGTAATTTAAGAGCCGAGAGGCTGAAAATTTGTCAAATATACTCACTGAGCAGTCTGCTTTGCTTGACTGAACGCAACCGGAATCGTCGTTTCTTATACAACAGGCAGTATCTCTTTCTCTTTCCCTCCACATATCGATCTCTTTAAGAATTTTTAAGTCCCTCCTCATACAAGGAGCAAATTTTGCCCCCAGATGAATTAAATCCGCAGCTCTTGGACCAATCCAGAGATTTGATGGCTCTTGGTAGTCAACTTGTTGCAAAGAAAGACTCGTAACCAGTACCTAGAAAATTAAAATACATTGAGTTGTATATTAATTTTATTATTTTTTGCTTTCTCATAGAGAAGCGTTGTTTTTATTTTATTAATTTTATTATTCTTATTCCGCACATCTTGATATTTTTAGTTCCCATTGACTCAGATTAATAAATACTTTTTAAGGCCATGTCCATTAACTCAGATGATAATTTAGGAATCTGCTTTCAATGATATTTTTTCCTGGAGATTCTTTCTAAAAATAATAGCAAATCGGACATTCAACACACTTCAAGGATTCCATGGTTCCCGAAATTTCAAAGCAATATCTTTTCTAGTTCAACTGCAAGAGTGAGAAACTAATGTCGGTAATTTTGTTTATCGACTTAATAGTTTTTCACTGTTTGCTTTTAAACTAGAAAACATATTGCTCTGAAACTTTGTGAATCACCTCAGGGAACCTTCAAGTGTGTCATAAATGTCTGACTTGATATTTTTTCTAAAAAGAAACTGCAGGAAATGATAAAAATGAAGGTAGATTTCTAAATTATCATCCGAGTTCTTGGGCATAGGACGTTGAGCTCTACTCGAAGACTAGAGAACTACATTAATTTAATTTTATTTATTTTAAACACACTCCGCTCCCTTAAACTGAATCAGTAAAAGTTCCAATGATTTAAAATTATTTAAAACCCGAAAAAACTTATTTCAAGGGTTTAAAACTAGTATTTTTTTCAGAAAGATATTTTTAATAAAATATTTAAATTTTTAAATAAAATATTTAAATTTTTTAATAAAATATTTAAATTTTTTAAATAAAATATTAAAATTTTTTAATAAAATATTTAAATTTTGTAAATGAAATATTTAAATTTTTTAATAAAATACTTAAATTTTTTAATTGAAAATTCCACTTGTTAATGTTGTAATGTAATATGAACTGTTTGAAGAGGAAAACATAAATTGAAGAATAATTATTTCTGGGAGTAATGAGCAATTGATTAGAGAAGATTTCTGTGCAATTAATGTAATTCTTTTGATTCTTTCTCTGAGGGATCGTTGCAGTAATTTTACCTAGGAAAGGGTGATTTTATTTCATTGTTCTTTGGTGCTAATAAATTGCATCAACGTAGCTATTTGTACGTGAAGTCGACGAGGATGAATGGAAATTAATTTGGGAACAAACGTGATTTCGCAATTGTATACATTGCCATTGGCACAGAATCGAGAAAATGGATTGAATCGATGGGTGACTATATTTATGAATAACGAGCATACTCGGTGAATTTCTCATGATTATTTATAAAGGCACATTTATATCTCGCTTACAAATTGTAATACACTACGCTTATTAATTGCTTATTACGCTTATTACTTATTGCGTTTGTCACTTAATACATTTGTTACTTTTTAATACGTTTAATATTTATCACTTAATACATTTGTTACTTTTTAATACGTTTAATATTTATTACGTTTGTCACTTAATACTTTTGTTGTTTTTTAATACATTTAATATTTATTACGTTTGTTGCTTTTTAATACATTTAATATTTATTACGTTTGTTACTTTTTTATACGTTTAACATTAATTACGTTTGTAACCAACTATATTTGTTACTTACAAGGATTGTTAATAATTACGTTTGTTACTTACTACCTTCGTTACTTTTTAATACCTTTATTATTTACAACGTTTGTTACTAATTACGCCTGTTTAATACGTTTATTACTTACTACGTTTGTTACTTATTAAGTTTTACTTATTACGTTTGTAACTAATTACGTTCGTTACTTACAAAGTTTGTTACTAATCAGATTTGTTGTTTACTATATTTGTTACTTATTACATTTATAATTATTTACGTTTGTTACTTATTACGAACATTACTTATGACGTTTTTTACTTTTATATACGTCTAATACTTACTACGTTTGTTACTTATTAAGTTTTACTTATTACAATTGTAACTAATTACGTTTGTTACTACTTACGTTTGTTACTAATTACGTTTGTTACTAATTACGTTTGCTACTAATTACGTGTGTTACTAATTACGTTTGTTACTAATTACGTTTGTTGATTACTGTGTTTGTTACTTATTAAGTATGTTACTTACGACGTTTGTTACTCTTTAATACGTTTATTACTTA
>WNHD01003185.1:0-13208 GCA_011057455.1 Ganaspis sp. Gsp50
CAGATTTAGAATTATCTGCGTAGTTTGAGGACTAAAAGAGGTCATTTTTGAAGAGAATTTTAGAGAATAAAAGGAGGTTCAAAATTTTGACTCGGGAAGGCGGTTGAAAGAGAGAAGAAAAAACAATGAGACTAATATTGAAAAGAGAAAAGATGGTAAGGAGAGAGTAAAGAATTGGAAGAAAAAATACGGAGAAATTAAAGAAGAAGAAAAAAAAGAAAAAATGAAGTAAAAGAAAAATAGAAAAGAAAAGAAAGGAAAAGAAAGGAAAAAGAAAAAGAAAATAGTGTTTGATAAAAAGAAAAGGAAAGAAAAAGAAAATAGTGTTTAAAGAAAAGAAAAAAGATCAATAAAAGTCAAAGAGATTATGAAGAAACCAAAAAACAAAAGCGATACATTGACAAAAGCCAGAAGAGAGTAAAGAGAAGAAAGAAAAAAAGAAGAAAGAAGAGGACGAAATAAAAAAGAAAGAATTGGAAAGAAGCACAGTGGAAAAATGATGTTGAAAAAACAACTTGGCAAGACACGAACGTTCAACGGGCGATATCCGATAGTCAATTTTTTTATGAACGTAGAAAGTGCATTTTTGAAATGACAAATGCACACATCATCATATCTCCTTTGTATATGGAATTGCGATGATCTCTTCCCATTGCTGCCTACAGTTTCAAAATAAAATATGTGGAATTGCTTTCACTTATACAAATGTGGAAGTTTAAATGAAAGTTACGACTATTTATGTTGAAATTTGACTTCTTATGTAGATTAAAATGACTATTTTCGTGTCCATGATGCAAATACGGTGAATGTAATTAATGTAATTAATTTAGATTGTTTGCATTCGATGTTTCAATTTTGCAGCATTTTCAAAAATAGATTTGTTTAGATCAACCTTCTACCATTAAAAGATTCAAAAAAGGGTCTATTAAAGGAATCAAAGGAGCATTTAATCAGGATCAATGAAATTCTATAGAGGATCTAAATTTCAACCATGCTTAAGTTAGCAATAATCATGTAAATGATTTTTACGTTAGCATTATAGTAATTTCAAAGATTGATAAAGATATTTTACAAAGAATATTTTCTCATTGAAACCTACACTGCAAAAACTGATGTCTTAGTTCAAGACGTTAGTCTTTGCAGTGATACAGGGCAAATAATTGACGTGTAATTATTCAAATTTAAATCAATGCAGTTAAATTGATAATCAAGAAAAATTGTCTTTATTCAAGTACGGACATTTTTCATACTTGTTTCAGAAATTCCTTACAATAGTTGGGAAATTCTTCCTTATTAAAGTATACGGAAACTTTTCATACCTGTTTCCGGAATTCGCCCTAATAATTCAAAAATTCTTCCTTAACGAAAGTACGAAAAAACTACGGTCAAAATTTTTTACAAGGAGGAAAAAAGATAAGGCAACGTAAAAATATCGATCACTCGGAGTGAAATAGCAATATTGAATAGTGTTTGAGAGTGCAAAAAGTGCAAGTACATAAAGATGAGGAGATACGAAGTTGTCTTTAATTCGTCGAGAAGACAATTAGAGCAAATAGATGGCGTTAAAGAATCAGGGTATATCTAGTCAGTGTGCAGAAGCTGCACCTGCAGAGCAATAGATCTCGACACTGATACACATGTGTAGGTGCTCCATAGGCATATAATAGAGGATAGCTTAGGTTGCAGGAGCGAGGACGAGTCATCCAATGTGCAAACGACGGGAGACCTTTTGCTTTCTAATCATCCTCAAGGTTAGCCCGTTGAACCTGTTAAGTCGGTGCTCTTATGGAGGTTAGGACCTGGCCCCTCTTTCATGTAAGGCAGCTGGAGTAAGACGTCTTTCGTGTGTCTCTCTACGGTCGATGTCTCTAACTATATCCATGTACAACGTTACATAGCACACTATGACTTAGAAACGCCTCCTACCATTGTTTCAGATCGTTATACCCACAGAGGGAAAGGATTCCTCTTGCGCGGACTAATTATCATTCAGGGTCATCCAGGGTTACCAGACCAGGGTTACTTCATTACAATCGACAAGAAATTCAATCACCACTTGTCAAAGTTGCATTATTTCTCTTCTAGATAAGTCTCCTTTGCACCGTAAATAAACCTGTAACTTTATGATTTATAATCATTTAGTTGCGAAAAAATTTACAGGTTCTTTGCTTTGTTATTTCATCGGGTATTTGTTTTGCCAAGCGGATGGCAAAGTTCAATGTTTCCTTTGCGTAGGGTAACTGCACACAGCGTTAGATAAATCTTGAATGACTTACAAGAGTTATGCCCCTTGATTATTTATATATCAGCTTCTTTTAAATTATAAATCTTTTTAGATTCTTCACCATCGTTTCACCTAGTGTAATTCATTTGTTACGTGCTATATTTATATTCCATTTATGTATATTATATTTATATATTGTATTCCTCTATGTTGCATTTGTGTCTGCATTCGTGTCTGTGTTCGTTTCTGCATTTGTTTCTGCATTTGTTTCTGCATTTGTTTCTGCATTTGTTTCTGTATTTGTTTCTGTATTTATTTCTGTATTTGTTTCTGTATTTGTATTTATTTATTTATATTCATCTTGTATTTCTTTCTGCATTTATCGATGTTTCATTTATTTCTGTATTTATTCATTTTGTATTTGTTTCTGTTCTTATTCATGTTGTATTTGTGTATTTCTCTAAAATCCGAATTCTTCCAAACTTATTTAGAAACACAAGTAAATCTTTGGTAGAGTTTATACATATAAACTTTTGTCTTTTTTTTCTATACCCACTTTTTTGGTTAATAAAGTACTTTATTTTCCTGGGTAAAAAGCGCATTCTTTTCCACACTAAGTAATTATCGAACCCTTTATTGCCCTAGTAATGGACTCTTTATCGATCTGGATAAAAGCTTTTTATTGTTATTTGTTCTAGATGATTAATGCACTTGTTTTGTTCTAGGGAAATAACGTACTTTTTTCGCTCTAGGGAAATATCGTAATTTTTCCACTCTAGGGCAATAACATACTTTTTTCACCCTAAGGAAACAACGTATTTTTTCCACCCTAGGGAAATATCAAAGCCTTTATTGCCCTGGGTAAACACAGAATTTTCTCACCCTAGGTAAATAATGCACTCTTTACTGCTCTAGGAAAAAACGAATCACTCTAGGTAAATAACACATCATTCATTGCCCTAAATAAATAACCTGCTCCTTATTACTCTAGAAAAAGAACGCATTCTTCTCGCACGGTATTGAGATATTAGCAATCGAAAGTGAGTTATTAATAAAGCAATTGAAATTTGAATTGGGAGGCTGAAATAAGAGATATTATCGGGAGGGAAGAGATGATGTCGATGTTTGGGACGAGTCTGAAGGGCGTAGCCACCTTGTGTCGTGTTTGCGAATCCATTAGATCCCTCGTTATGTGTCATTGCCAAGAGGATATCTCGTTGGGCACGGGTCGCACAATTATGCATCCGGCGAAGACAGAACATTAATTTATGGTTGAAATAAGGTGCCCGGCGTGTGCGCGCGTGTCGGCGCGTCTGTTGCCACAGATGAGCGTGGGCGCAGCGAGTGGCTCGCTTAAAACATTTCTCTGGTTCACCTTCCCGACACGGGGCATGTTCGTTATTTGTACCCACGTAAGAGGATTCACCTCGCGATTAATAACCGAGGTGTTTCGAATAAATTAAATATTTCCCGAACCCCATCATCCAAACCCGGATTAACCTTCTCCAACCAGATCCTGCTCCTCACAATCCTCACCATCATAAATTATACACTTTTCACTTTATCGGATTTATCATAACGCAATGAGTAGAAAAATTTTGCTTATAAGCTTCTTTTGTTTATTGTGCAGATGTTCACTTTTCTTTCGTCTATATAATTTTGTTAATAATTAAGAGACATCAAAATCTTTATTATTTGATTCATTTTGCATCCTCATAGGGAAACATTGTGTGTGTTGTTTTAAAAATCGTATTGATTTTTCAATCATTTTTTTATTAATTTTGTATTATCTTAACACTTTATCGAGTAGTCAGGATTTCTGGTTTCAATTCGATTGTTTCGGATATTTGAGGCTTTAATGTAAATAGAAATTATAATTACAAATGACTGTTTATTTCTGAAAACCAGATTTTAATTCTTTCAGAAGAAATTTTGATTCTTGTTCAAAATATTTTTAGTCTTGTTGAACAACTCTTGCTTTAGAAATTTTATTTTATTGAAGACTTTTATTTATTGTTTGTTTATTTTTTTTATTTGTGTTACAGACATTTTTATTCTTGTTAAAAATTCATTTTCTGTATTGTTACAAATTCGGTTTCTTCCTTGTTAAAAATTTGTTTCTATTTTCTTGTAGAAAATTTATGTTATCCCGTTGGAAAGTTTTGAGCAAGATATTTTTATTTCCACTGTCGAGTATTTGCGAAAAGTAAATAAAACATTTAATTGTGAAAAAAAGGGAGAAACCGAATACATAATGTGGATTTCGATTTCTCGGAGTTTTTATCTTGAAGTGGGTCATTCGAGTAGAAAATTGAGCCCGAGACTAAGAAATGTATGACATTTTTACAAGGCAAAGTTTCGCAAGTGAAGATGGTACCATACGTTGTTCCAGTTTATTCGATTGTGAAGATCCAAGGAGTGGTTATGTTTCCGTTCACTTGTAGATTCAAGAGAAGTGAAAAAAAACAACGTGTCACACCGAAAGTTCCTCTCGATGCGATACATCCTTGTAATTACCGTTAATACAACGCTTGAGCGCCAAAAGATCAAATAAATTACTTTTCGTAAACCAATTCGTCAGACCACCTAGGGTGTCATTAACTTGCATAATCTGCTTACATTCTTGAAAACTTAATTTTCTTACTGCTCTGCAAAAAGAGTTACAAATTTCCAATTCGATTCTTAATCAAGTCCGTTGCAATCTTGGCGCATTAATATTAAATAAAGAGCTTTTAATTTTTTTACTCGCAATTAATAATGTTTTTTCAATCCTTAAATAGGGATTAAGTAATAATGCAAATAAATAATGGTAAAAAAACTAAAAAGCAAGAAAGCGATGAGTAAATAATAATGAAATAATTGATCATATTAATAGAATATATAATTAATAAACATTAATAAATAAATTCAGCGAACGTTTACTATTAAAAATGTTTATTTAAGAATGCTTTTTTCCAAAAAGTAGTTTGAATCGTTAGCAATTGATTTATTTTGAGAGCTACTGCATTTAGAATGTGTTATTAGTATCAAGAGACTTGAAAAAAGTGTTTATTTATTGTCTTCTTTTCTATGTATGAAAGGAAAGATTTCTATGCGTTCACTGAGCAACGAAGGATTGGAGTAGGTCTCACATTCCCACATTTATATTCAGCCTATTGTCTTACTCCCACTACTCATTCGCTCCTTTTTTTCTGATCGAAAACACTATCGATATAATAATCATATAACGTAATTTCGAAACATTCTCTTAACTCTAAAATTCTCCTCTTAATTTTTATGACAAAAGAAATTTTTCAATTCCAAAAATATTGATTCCAATTCCAAAAAACATTGAATTTAATTCTAAATGTATTGAATCCAATTTCAAAATTAATGAACCCAGTTACAGAAATATTTAATCCAACTCTATAAAAGTGTGGAAGCCAAAAATATTGAATTATCAAAATAAGGTATGAAATCTAATTCAAAAAGAGAAACTCCAGTCTAAAAATGATAGTAACTGGATTCCGAAAAGGTATTAAATTTTGAATTATTCTTATGAAACACCGAAACGATATTACAGGAATTACAAATTGATATTGACATTCAATTCAAAAATGGTATAGCAGTGTTAAATTCTACTTTGAAATTGATACTAAATTCAGAAATAAACTTTGTATAATTTATGAAACGAAATCGACGGTTTTATATTTTGGACTATGAGTTATGAGAGGTATTAATGTGTCATACTTAATGATAAATGTTTGCAATATTTTACGATCGCAACTTTCAACTTCCAAATTGGCACAATTATTTTGAAATTGTAAAATGCAAATTTCTTTCAAACGCAATTATAGTTTCAATGTTTGAAGACAAGACAAATTGTTTTCTCTTTTGGACGAGGCTCTCAACTAACGAAAATCCTAACGCATTACGACAGACTTAGACCCAAATTAATATCCTTTAATAATTATAACTATTAATATCACTCCAACTGAAAAGATCATTCTATTATAAAATGGCTAAGAAAAGACAAGACAATTGGTAACTAAATTGGTTCTCATTTTTTCAAAGACCTCGATTTCTTTTGGCTCTAAAAATATTAATTTATTGAATCTCCGTGAGCAAAAAGGACACTAAAATTGTTAATTGTGAAATTGTACACCAAACATAAATTCGATAATATAATACACGATAATAAAACGTCATGCTTTTAATTCTAAACTATTTAGTGAAAAATAAGGTCAAAAATGTTGCGAGTAAACTATAAATCGAAGTTTGAATTGAAAAACAGTCCCATTAGATGGTTAGAAAGGTGAAGACTCGAATCATAGATGCATCCTCCTTGTGTTATCTTAAGGTTGGTTCACAGGCAGCTTGTTATGTCGCACATGTCCTGCAGTGCCTGTCAGTCACGTGTACTGGCTGCTTTGATTTTATCACTTCAGTTTGTCTACATAGACATGGTTACAGTTACACATGTGTCGCCTTTCTTG
The DNA here is from genome assembly GCA_011057455.1 of Ganaspis sp. Gsp50. Lineage (NCBI taxonomy): Eukaryota > Metazoa > Arthropoda > Insecta > Hymenoptera > Figitidae > Ganaspis > Ganaspis sp. Gsp50. The sequence goes on from WNHD01003185.1 coordinate 6,700, forward strand.
CACCCCACGTTGCATCTTGACTTCTCGATCAGTGAAAATGCCATATTTTACGAGTCACAGCAGACACTGATAACTCGCTAATTCTTAATAAATGCGCCTGCAATTTACAGTCCCCAGACTCATCAGATGGAAAATGATCCACTCATTTAATTGGAAAAATATTCATGTGCCACTTTCCAATTCTGTTTATGTAATATCCAATCACGAAATCATTTAATACTTATCTTTAAATTGAGTAATTAAAACTGATGCATCTGAAAGCACATTGGGAAATTCACTCGCTTCGTTAAATGAGCAATTTGTATTTCGTGGATGCAATCGCATTTTTAGATTGACGAAAGATAGTATAAAACAAAATCTTGAATGCAAAGTAAATAAGAGAAAAATGTACAAACGAAAAATTTCACCGAATATAATAAAAATGAAAGAGCAGTAGTAATACTTCAAGGGTTGCATTTAAAGTTCAAGGGTACTTTGAATTATCATTGAAGTTTGAAAAATACGATAATTAAATGAAAAGGTCAGTCTCTGGGAGCAATAAATTATCTATCTGAACTAGAAATACGTGAATGTTATCACGAGAGGTGAATTTCAATAAAATTAAACGAGAATAGATTGTAACGGAATAATAAATAGGTAATTTCATTGCGATAAGGTTTACCATTCGGCGTTATTATTACGATAAAATCATTACGACAATAATTATTAAGTGCGATGATTCAAAGGCTCTATCGCCATTAAGACTTTCGTCGTAAAGGTTAAACGCTTCTGGGCGCACGAATCTTCATATCGAGAGAATCAGCAGGACATTTAATAGGCCAAGCACGTCGGAAATCGCCATCGAGAAACAAACGTTACGACTTTTGCTGGGTCGAATCAGGGCCATCATTTACACATTGCGTGTGGCTCGAATTAAAGCGACCAATTACTACCTTAAATTGACAACGGCGCCTCTCGCTTTTGGCTCATAGACCTTGCGCTTCATTTCGAGGACATGAATCTTCTTTTTTGAAGATTGCGAAACCTTTTAATTATTCAATGTACAGGTGTGCAACTTACAGTAGCAAAGTTACTACAAACAATTGAATTAATAATAGAGATAAACGAACAGAATAATAAAGCTAAAGGAACAGAATAATAAAGCTAAAAGGATAGAATAATAGAGATAAAAAATAGAATAACAGAAAAAAAGTAGAATAACAGAGATAAAAGAATAGAATAACAGAGATAAAAATAGAAAAATAGAATTGAAATTGAAGTGTTGTACAATTTTACGAATTCCGATCAGCTTGTAATGAAAAGTGTTTTAAACCGACTTCTTTTATGAGTCGAGTCTTACCAAAGTTGTCCGTTTCTACTTGGAGTTGCTCTCTTGTAATTCCTTTCTTCCTGGACTATAAAAATACCAGAAAAGAAGAAACACTTGAATCAAAAATCTGGAATGAATGAAAAAAGCCTAAGTGGCCATTTACATAATCGTTTCCATGAAGTATAAAAATTCATGAATTACAAATGACTCATCTAGATTTAGGCTGTCGTCTTTCTCTAAGGAATTCAGTGTGGTCTGAAATCAAATAAAGTAAACAACATCAATTACTATAAATTTCAAAAGGTAAAATATATGAAAAATCTTTGACCAATATAATCAGCTTACATTTTGTATTATAATCATTATTACCATAAATTTGTCGTTAATAACATTTATTTTTCATGTATTTTTCTACATTTTTGTTTCTCTCGTCTTTTCTACATTTTTTACTTATTTATTAAAACTGTTGAAAAATCCACACACCCTCTTTCGACAAGCAAACAAGAATGTAAAACAATGAAATTAAAATTTATGAAATTTACCAATTTTGCGAAATGAATTCAAAAATAGAATCTACGAAACGAATACATGTTTCATTTAAAACAACCACACACGTGTTTTGGACAGATAAAAATGAAGAACAATGAAATGAAAATTTATGAAACTTTTCAATTCTATGAAATAAATAAAAAAAATTGGTGAGGATTAATTGGAAGGTCTTTCTATAGATTATTGAAGAGAAACTTAAAAGTCCTTTTTTCTAGTTGAAAAGAAAGGTAGTTGAGTAGAAAGAAATTTGTAAAAAAGAAGTTGAGAAAAAGAAGTTGAAAAAAGAAGTTGAGAAAATAAGTTGAAAAAAGGAGTTGAGAAAAAGAAGTTAAAAAAAGAAGTATAAAAAAGGGAGTTGAAAAAAGAAGTCGAGGAGGAATTCAAGAGGTGGAAATGAAGGATTAGATAAGCAAATTTATCGCGTAAGAGAGGTTGCCGCTCTTAGAACGATCGAGGGTTCTATCTACATTGCCGGAGGACACTGACCAATGACCAGTCAGAAAAGAAAAGAGGAAGGAAGAGATGAAGGAAGAAGAGATAAACCTATCATCACGTTGCGTTTCCCTCTTCGTCACACGGTTTTACCTATCTGATTATTATTTGTACCCATTGAATGTCCGGAACGAAAGAATACCTTATTCAGTTGCTTGATGAAGTGCTTTATAATTGAAGGGCAAAGCCAATGCAATTCTTCAGTCAAAAAAAACTAATAATATAATGGAAATAATCAACAGTCAATTATTTCCGACAAGTCAATCTGATTAAAAATACAAAAGCTTTTGCGGTAACTTCTTTCTACAAATTAGAATCTAATTGTTAATTTTATCTCCAATCTCCACTTTAATTTTAAACACAAAGTTCAGAGATTTAAACATTTTATTCTAATTTCAATTTTTTCTTGATTGAGAAAAAAAAAGATGAGAAACAGAACAAAAAGCTTTTGCTACTGTAGTTTCTTTTAGCAACTTTACATCTTTTTATTATCTTTTATTGCTACTCTCGATCTGTTTATTGTTTTTTCTTTGCTACTCTCGATCTTTTTATTGTTTTTCTTTACCACTCTCGATCTTCTTATTATTCTGTTTTGCTACTATCGTACATTGATTATTCTCTTTTGCTATTCTCATTTTTGTTACTCTCAATTAATTTCCGTTATTTCAATTCAAAATGAATTTGTAAATTGCAAATTTTTCAAAATGCAGAATTAGCAAACTCGAAATGCAAAAAATTATTAGTTATTAATTCATTAGCGAATTAAAAAATTCAAAAAAGTGAAAGAAAAAACACGAATCAAAACGATTTTTTTTATTTAAATTTTTTAAGGTTTTCTACAATTTGCAAATTTATTATGCGTTAAAAGACATTGTGAGAAAAGTGGCGGTGTGTGCATACTGCTCGTGATTAATATAGAAAATCTTGGAGATCTTGATTCAGGCGATAGGAGCATAAGGATCGACCTTGGTAGGTAACTCCCCTTAATTTCTCTTAATTTCTGCAAGAAACGCACTGAGCGATACCGTGGGTTCCATAATGCTCGTGTCCATGGTCATTAGCCACGGATTATCGGTACGGTCAGTCGAAATCCCGTGTGCATCGCATTTTTTTGCACTTGCAATAAATCAAGAGGCGTGTTAATGACGTGAATGGCGTGACCTATAGAGAGCGAAACTTAAAGGGAGGAAGAGCAGAAAGATCATTGGACTCTACTCAACATCTTTCTTTGCAACTTTATCAGACTAGAAATACCAAATAAAGCGGAAATGTTCTCGTAATTTTAAAAAACTTGCACATCAAGTGTGTCAATACTGACTGCAATTAATTACAAACTGATTAATTCGAACAAGATATCGATAGAAAAAAATATTATTTAATGACGATAAAAATTACATCAATTAAATTTTAAATTCCAAGAAAAACGGAATGTCAAAAAAAATATTTTTAAAACAATGGTAATATTTTCCTTTTTTATAAGAAAAAAGATTGTCTAAATGTGTTACTGAATAATTCATAATAATAAAGTACGTGGTTTGTCTGTTCGCACTAATTTTTACAATAAATGATCCTAATGATTTATAAAAATCATAAAAATGTTGTTTTACTCTTGTAATATATGTTTTTGGGTTCGCTGAACATGAATTTAAAGTCAATTAAACAATTCAACTTATTAGCAGCTGTCAAGCCGTATGTCTATCAACAAGTAAACTTCAATCTGCCTGTCCAAAAAAATTAAAAGAAGCAAGTTCCTTCAACAATCAAAACCCTCAAGCAGTTTGAAACCACTAAACATGCTAACCACATCAGTGCTGATTTAAGCACTATAACGACAATTCAAAACTTGAATTTCAACAAAATTGGATTTTTCATTTTTCTCGACCAGAATCTATGTAATAAATTAGAAAATTCATATTTTTATGCTCCTTGTAAAATTACATCAAGCTTTTTTGATGCCAAAAAGCTCCACGGTTAGAAAGCATAAAAGATTCTAACCGCTTGCATGTTATTTTAAGCACTTTAATGACTATTTAAAACTTGAATTTCAAAAAAATTGTATTTTTCATTTTTCTCGGCCAGAATCGATGTAATAAATTAGAAAATTAATATCTTTATGGTCTCTGTAAAATTACACCAACCTTTTTAGATGCATAAAGGCTACAAGGTTTGAAACTTTCAAAAATCCTAACTATATCTCCATGTTATTTTAAGCATTTTAACAACAATTCAAATCTTGATAGTCTGAACGGAATTGTATTTTTCATTTGTTCGACCACAATCGATGTAATAAATTAGAAAATTAATATCTTTATGCTCTTTGTAAAATTACACAAAGCTTTTTAGATGCCAAAAAGCTCCACGGTTAGAAACCATCAAAAGTCCTAACCACCTTCATGTTATTTTAAGCACTTTAACTACAATTTAAAACTTTAATTTCAAAAAAATTGTGTTTTTCATTTCTCTCGACCAAAATTCATGTAATATCGTACACTCTAAATTTCTTAGAGTGAGATCTCACTCCATTAAGAGTGAAAATTGGGTCACTCCGTTCCGAGTGAGAAAAAGAGTGAGATTTCACTCTTAAAGAGTGAACTTTTACTCCAATTAGAGTGAAAATTCACTCCACAAGTAGATGCATCTACTTATCATCTCAACTCATTGCTTCGAGTGAATTTTCACTCTAATTGGAGTGAAAGTTCACTCTTTAAGAGTGAAATTTCACTCTTTTTCTCACTCGGAACGGAGTGACCCAGTTTTCACTCTTAGTGGAGTGAGATTTCATTCTAAGAAATTTAGAGTGTAAGATAATAATATTTTCAAGATGTCTACAAGATGTATAAGTTATTTGTTTGTAACCGGACACTAGAAAAACTTAATTAATTCGCAAATATTTAATACAAAATTTAACAATTTTTAATCAATTTCATGAAAATGTGCTAAACAATTCAGAAGAACTTTAAGTAACCGAATACATTTTCTAAACCCGTTAACGTATTTTAAAAAATATGTAAAATGTATTTAATATGTTTGCTACATTGTTCCATGCAAAACTGTTTACGCAAATTCAAGTGAACTTGTTTCTTTCGTGCACATAAATAAACTCTAATTGCAGAAATTGTTTATTCCGAATAAATCATTTGATTCTGTTTGAGTTAGTTTAATTTAGCGAATAGAATAGAGTGAAATTGCGAAGCTTTGTGAACAATCATGAAAATTGAGATGCATCTTGGCAATCCAGTTAATAATATAATTTCAAATCTTCGTGCCTGGAGAATAACTTAATCGGCTAATCAGAGCCTTTCACTGCAGCTCGTCATTCATTGGAGTGTTGACTCAATCAATAATCGCAAATAATGCAATGTCTTGATATCATTAACGTCCCATTGGTATCGTCAATTTTCTCGTGGTGACGCCGGCGGGAACAATTTCCAACAGGATTAGAATCTCTCTTTTCCTATATTTTTCAGACTCAGATTTCTGACGTTATTTGATTCTCTTTCTCTTTTTTCCACGCGCCTGTAGGCACATTGTTTTCCAACTCGGTCAATCGAGATGTCCTTCGATTGAGGATCAGAAAGATAGGATCAAAAACTCAGGGTCGAGTTAGGACTCTCCCACCGTCAAGATAATACGACATTGGTGAAGATGCATGCAGATATATCTGTCTATTCTGTACCTGCAACCTGTACCACAGTTGTAGCCAACAATTCTGCCAATGAAAGAAAAGAGACTGCAGGAGTGGTCCAGTCACCGTATATACATATTTACCAGCGCCTCATTTGCATTGATTTTCTGGATGCTGAGTTCACAGATCGGTCAATGCCACTTTTATTTGCGATCCCGATTTCCAAACATCCACGATTTTTATTCTCTTCGTGATAAAATCATTAAATCTTATTTGCAATTATTTTCAAAACTTATTTGCAATAATTTTCAAATTTTATTTGCAAAAAATAGTAATGTGAAAATATTTAACTGACCCAAGTTATTTAAATACTGGACAGCTTTTAATTTTGAAAAAGTAGTGCCGACACAATTTGTAGCATAAAATTAATTTGAAACACTGTGACGTGGTAAAATTTACCACGCACAATTATTCGACTTTTAGTAATTTAAAAGTCGAATATTAAAGTTGATTAAAATTAACACCAGATTAGAA
>WNHD01003186.1:0-22686 GCA_011057455.1 Ganaspis sp. Gsp50
AAATTAAAATTTTTGGAAAATTCACTTTTTTGCAAATTTATATGTGTTCCTGAAATTTTTCCTAGGTTTTTCTTTTTGTATTTGATTTGGAATAAAAAAACACGAATTTTAACATAGGTTAGAGACACTACACTTTCCTGGAACAATTAGATCTTTAACAAAATATGCATTAAAAAATTAAAATTTTTTAAAAATTCACTTTTTTGCAAATTTAAATGTGTTCCTGAAATTTTTTTTGGATTTTTCTTTTTGTATTTGATTTGAAATAAAAAAACACGAATATTACCGTAGGTTAGAAACACTACACTTTCCTGGATCAATTAGGTCTTTATCAAAATATGAATTAAGAAATTAAAATTTTTTAAAAATTCATTTTTTGCAAATTTAAATGTGTTCCTGAAATTTTTCTTGGATTTTTCTTTTTGTATTTGATTCGGAATAAGAAAACACGGATTTTAACGCAGGTTAGAAACACTACACTTTCCTGGATCATTTAGTGTTTTGTCAAACTAGGGATTTAAAAATTTACATTTTTGAAAAATTCACTTTTTTGTAAATTTGAATGTGTTCCTGAAAATTTGTTTGCATTTTTTTTTCGTATTCGATTCGGAATGGAAAAACACGAAGTTTAAGCTTTTCTGAAAAGACTACACTTTCCTTGATTTTTTTTATGTTTACTAAAATGTGAATTTTGCACTTCAAAATTACAAATTTGCAAATTTCAAGGTGTTTCTAAGATTTTTTGTTTATTTATTTGCACTTGATTCGACAGAGAATAACACGAATATAAGATAAATTAAAATAAAGCGAAGCAGAATAAAAATGAAGATCAATTAAAGAAAGATAAAAACGGGGATAAAAAAGCGAATCAAAAATGTGTGTTGGAATAGGAAGTGTAAATATGTTTAAACACATGTTCTGATATCCTGTATTCACACTGTAAGGATTATGTCTTCCGGTTAAAGATCCATGCCTTCGAATAACAAAAAGTGTGGGAAGCGCACAAAGGTTGCATTCAACATGATTTGCTTTTTCAGTTTCTCAATTAGAATAGTGATATAAAGAATAAAGTATCGTATGAATGACGCAAAAAGTCTTATTAGAAGAAATTTTGTCTCAAACAGTCACATGGGAATTAAGATTCAAGTAATCGAAGCATATGCATTTTTTCGAAACTTTGGATTTAAAAAAAAAAATGGCTAATATTTTCACATATTTCACTGAATTAATTGAGAAACTTTATAAATTCGTAATAATAATAGATCATTTATGAACTTTGTCCAGACGGCGCCTTCATAGTTGCGAAAAAGAGGACAAAAACGTTGAAAAAGAGAAAGGGATAAGATATTCTTAAATTAGAATTTAATTCAACATTGTTGTGGATTTCTGATATGGATTTCATTTATTTCAATCGTTTCTGATATGCATTTTGTTTGTATTATTTCTGGCACATATTTTGTTTGTTTACACTGTTTTATACACCTATTTTTACACAAGTTTTTTTCATTAAAATGATTTCTGATGGGTATTTTTTATTTGTAATATTTTTCTTTCATCACAGACCTAGTTTGCCTATGACTATGGTACTTTTTATTAATTAGATTTTATTACTCTGTGCATAGTGCAATCAACCACAGCTGTGGTTCATTTTAAAATGTGAAAATGTATTGCTTACGGTAGGCGCAACTTTATCATTTAATCCCTCTGTATTTATAAAAGTACCATGGTACTTTTGGTATAAATACCAAAATGTACCATGGTACATTTTACTTTTATTTTATTAAACATTGCAATGTTTACAAATATTGTAAACGAAAAGTAATAGAAAATAAAACTTCCTTCTTGACAAAGCGCAAACTTTTTTAAAGACGAAGGAAATTATGCAATATCGCTTATCTCTTTTTTTTTCAAAGAAGTTACTGTTAATCATAATTAATAGTAAATACATAGGGAAATGACCTTTAACATTAGTCAGTGATTCGCGATTTTTGAAGTACTATGATAAGATAATTTTACTCCCGATAGTTACACCCAACCCAAGTATATAGTCCGCTTCAGTTTTTCATTCTCTTCATTAAAATGAAGCCCGAATTAAATATATAAAGTTTTTGTTTGTATTCTTACGTTCATAATAATAACGAACGTAAGAATTGGATTTCATTTTCAATTCTTTCGTATATCGACGAATTTTGCAAATTTTTATTTTGCAGTTTCGGAAATTTTCAAATCGCTATTTTTGAAAGTTTGAATCCGTAATTTTTGCAAGTTTGAATCCGTAATTTTTGAAAGTTTGAATTGATTGAAGTTTGCAATATTGTTATTTTACTTTAAAATGGAGTTTATTACAGTTTTCTTAAGTAGAAAAACGAAAAATACGAATTATTAGAGTTGTAATAACCTTAAGTAATTATTTCCTTCATATTTGCAGTTGTCTAATCGCCTTATCAATTTTATTATTGTACACATTTCCTTTTACTATTGATCAATCCACTGACTTGTGGGTTGGATTTATTCCTTCGTTGTTGATTGCGTGGGTAAGTTTATTGAGTAGAATGTTTGAATGAACCGATTAGCTATAACAGGATCGCGAAAGTAGTAATCGTTGCTGTAGTTGTAGAAGTAGTAGTAGTAATAGTAGTAGTAATAGTAGTAGTAATAGTAGTAGTAATAGTAGTAGTAATAGTAGTAATAGTAATAGCAGTACTAGCAGTAATACTAGTAATACTAGTAGTAAATATATGTTTTTACATAAAATTGTATATAGCTTTTTAATTGTGAAAAAAACCTTGCAAAAAATTAGAAATCAGGACGAGTAGAAAAATTAGTTAAGTATCAGCCGAAGTAGTAGTTAAAGAGTACTAGTAAAATCAGTAGCTAAATAGCACCACTAGAAGTAGCATAGTAGTTCCATAGTAGAACCGACAACATAACAGTACCAGTAGTATATAGTAGAAAATAAATATGCATTCCTTTCCCATTATATTACGTGAATAAACGAAACGACATTGATTGATAGGTGGAGTCAAAGTGATGTCAAGATTGGCCTGTTACTACATTAAGTCGACCCTCTTTTTACAGAAAAAGTCAGCGACCTGCAGCGCTTAAATATCTTCCACCTCTTGTCACGGAAATTCTATATCTTTATGGTTATAGAAGCACTTTTCATTAACTGCACTTACAAATTTATGTCCCCCAAGATCGAAAATACATTCACCCAAAGTAGTTGTATAAAATTTTACGATGCAATTAGTTTTAATTCTAATTGTCAAGCTCGACATTAACATGTCGTTTAAAATAGTTGACTACAATAAATTCAACTGTCAAATCCCATTTTTACCGAGTTTATTCCACTCATACACAAATTTGCTGTCAACTGCTTCGATTTTTCATTTTCCGATATTTATTAGATATTACTATCATTAGGAATTCATATCAGAAATTATTACTAACAAAGATTATTATTAGGGATCTTTTATGACAATTATTGAAGGTGTATTTGAATTTTATTGAATTATGAAGGTTATTAGTATAGGGATAATTATTTATGTATTAAAGATTATTATTAGAAATTATCAGGACGATGTTTTCATTATTTGAAGATTATTTGTAAATGAAAAATAAACTCGATTTACTGACTTTTATGTTTTTCACAGAATCCTCTAGAAACTGATTAGTTCTGGAGCAGAACGTTCAAAATAGATTAAAACAGATAAAAATGCAACTGTCTGAACGTTTCTCTAGGGGGATTATAAACGCGTCTTGTTTTCTGAGTATTATTGCCATTGAAATTTGTCTTCGAAATCTTGTTTTTAAGGAGTGAATCGTGTGAAGATTTTTTGAATCATCATGACTCATGATTTCCGTCACTCCAATATCAGATTCGATTCTTTATGGTTTCAGGAAATGCTGAACCATTCCAACTTCTCAAATCCAGTTTTCTTTTCAAACCTCAAACTCAATTATGTTCTACTGCCATCGAAGGCGCAAGAATCGATCAGATCCAGATATTTTTACAAGTCCAAAAGTTTTATAAACATAAAAGAATAATTGATTACTTTTATATATTTATCTACGTATATCAAATATATGATAGATGCTATATGTTAAGAATCGAATCTGAAAATATGTTATTCATAAATTATATTATGCGTAAATTATATTATGCCAATTACTTTCTAAATTATTTCCAAAAATCAATTTTCCTTCGAAAGCAGCTAAACATTTGTATAAATTAATTTAAATTTGAAATCCTTTTGAAAACGGTTAATTATACGTTTCGAATTTCTATTCATTTTTAACACTCTTTTAACATATCTTTTGTTACAAAAACTACGTAGATCTAATGAAATAATATATTAATATTAGTTTTCCCTTAAAATATTCATAATTTACGAGGAGCGTTAAATATTTATGTGATTATTCACGCATAATTTGTGTAATCATTTTTACACACGAGAACTTGACTAATTCTAGCTTGGTACTCGAAATGTATTTATTTTCTCTTGAATTAACACACCTGTGTTAATGGTCATCACTGTAGAACTTGTACATCAATATTTATCATTCTCTCCAAATTTACGTCGAAAATAATGTTTTTCTCTGTCATTGATTATGCAGTTGATTCAGGTCGACTCTTTCAGAGATGTTAATTTTATTCGAAATGAGGTATCTTCTATTGGAGAACTCATGCATCTTCATAGAACGTTGTTCTATACATGAGGCTGCCTTCTATACATGAGGCTGTCTTCTATATATGAAGCTTTTCTACACATAAAACTGTTCTTCTATACATGAAGTTATATTCTCATACATGAAGCTATTCTCATATACATGAAGCTATTCTCATACATGAATTTATTTTATACACATGAAGCTGTCTTTTACATGAAGCGGTCCTGTACTTTGTGTCACGAATGACATGCTAGTTACTTGTACATCACAAATAGAAACACAGAGTATAATGAGCATTAAATATGGAGAAAGAAGAGAAAATATTATACTGGCTCAGGTGTAAACGAGTCAAGACTGGTTACAGTTTCCACCTCAACATCTATTTCAACGACATTTATACTGCTATGCAAAACAGCGTACGAAGGATCAGTTACAAAAGAAAAATTTTAACAATAAACTTTTCGAACAGTTTTTCTTTCTAAAGCAAATGCGATCCCTTTCTGAAAAAAAGAAACAAGGAAAAAAAACTAGAAAACAATAAAAGAATGACCGAAAAATGCAACCATTTTTCAAACTTTCTTTTTAACATTTCTTCTTTTTCTTTTTCTTCTTTTTCTTTTTCATCTTTCTTTTCCTTCTTTCTTTTCCTTCTTTCTTTCTCTTCTTCCTTTTTTTTATTTTTCCCTCTTTCTTTTTCGTTTCTTCTTCTTTTGCGCTTTTTTCCTTTTCTTCTTTTCCTGCCACTTTTCCGTTTCTTCTTTTTGAGCCACTCCTTCCCATTTTTTCTTCTTCATCTATCTTCCAAAGAAAGTTAAACAAAACCCGAGTTTCATTAAAATCAGATCAAAAATGCAAATCCTGCTATTTTTCACTCTTCAATTTAATTAAATGTAAGCACTATAAAGACATTTATGTAAAATGAAGATAAAATCACGAGGAAAGCTTCTCTGGAATTCAGTAAAATAAACGTCACCTTGAAAAACTTCCTGTCTGTCAAGTTGTTTTTTATTCGAATTTTTTTGCAACTCTAGCAAATAATCTCGTTTATTTAACGGAATGAGAATAAAATTCCAAAGGTCTTAAGATCAGAGGCTAGAAAATACGCTTGATTGGAAAGCGTTTGAGTTGAGAGAAACCTTGCAAGGACGAAGTACAGTGGCACTCGAGCAGAAACTCCTTCCATCTTATATGCATACTTGTTTTATCCTAGAGTCTTAATCGTCCTTCTCACTCTATCTTCTATATTCATCTCTATCTGTCTCTCTAATTACCGCGGACGAAGTAATTTTACGCTCTATCGTGGAATGCAATACTGCTTCACACACACACTTACACGGCGTCAAATATACACAACACACTGGCACAAATCTCAATAATTGTAGTGCACTGTCCTGTGCCTCACTTTGTGCTCTTTTTCAATAGTTTTTCATTTCTCGACTGTCTTTTCTTTTGCAAAAATGCGAGAAATACGAGAAAATGCAATGTAATTGTTAAATTTTCATGAATGTTCATTTATTTATTTAAATGCAATTTATTTGTTTAAAAATAAAGCTTGTTATTTGTAAATATAAAATATATTTATATAAAATATATTTATATAACATATTTATATAACATATATTCATATAAAAATAAAAATTGATTTACTTCTCGCTCGAAATTGAAAGTAGGTTTCAATTCTTTAAAATTAAATATTGACGGAAATAAAATAGAACCCGATAGGAAAATATCAATTTGCATAAATCGTTTGGAGAATGAATTGTGTAGAATTTTGTGAAAAAATAGCAAACAATAAGTAATGATGTAAGGTAATTATTATGCTTTAAATGAGGTACTAATTATAGTTTAAAAAATGTGTTTGTTGTGAAGGTTATAATAATAATTTACAAATGTTTGCATATCATTTTTTGCAAGAGAAAAATTATAAACTCGGTTTTAATAAAGATTTGATCAATTTCTTGTGCGCTGGATCAATATAAAAAATACAATTATGTGAATGACACCATTGAATGAGATAATTTTCTACAATATAGAAAAAATTGCATTTAATGATACTTTGTGTTCAACCTCGTGTTCAACAGAATCTTTATATGTTTATTTGCCACAATGAAGAAGCTTATAACTACACTTGCAAGCGAATTATTGAAATTTGTTTTCACTTTCTATTAATTTTTATATCCATTGCTTTTATCTTACATTTTTGTATTTTTTATCGATAATTTATTTTTATCGTTTAGTTTTGCATTCTTTATTTTCTTATCGATAATTTTTCTATCGATAATTTCTCTATCGATAATTTCTCTATCGATAATTTTTTTATCGACAATTTTTTTGACGACATTTTTTTATCGAGAATTTTTTTAACGACAACTTTTTTAACGACAATTTTTTTATCGACATTTTTTTCTATAACTTTGACAATATTTATATTGATTTGACATTTATAATACTTCGACATAATTTTATTACTTTGTTACTACACACATCATTTTCGTGTTATTTATATCACTTTGGCATTATGTATTTATACATACATTATTTATGAAACTATAAAGTAATTGACAAATTATTTATGAAAGTATAAAATAGTTTACAATGTGATGTAAAAATATGACATAAAATGGACAATTTTGAAATACTTTCTTTCATCGAGATGGAATTATTGTGTGCGGTTTGCTTTTATTATTTTGTTAATCTTTTTATAAAGAAGATGAAACTCATAACCTAATTTTGCCAACGAGTGAAAAAATCTTTTCTCTTCAGTTTTATTCGCGGCCAAAGCGTAAAATCGGTTGGACGTGCCTGGAGAACCAGGAAGAAAGAAGAATCATGAAGTATATAAACTTCACGGTTTGTAAGACAATGGCCTCCATCTGACGAATTCCAAAAAAGGAATTTCCACCTACTTTGCAATTTTAGAAAGAGAAATCTGCACGTTTCGACTACCATTGCTTCACGTCAATTCACACATCACTTGGTAATAATGCTACAAAAAAAATGTCCAATAAATTGTTGAAAAATGTCCATAAAGAGAAGTTCAAAAATGTGCAAAAGAATGTCAATAAATGCTCAACAGAATTTCCAAAAGGATGACCAAATGGATGTCCAAAAAGGTATAAAAGATGTCCAAAAAATTTGCAAGAGTGTCAGTAAGTGTTTAAAAAGTTTCCAAAAGGCTGTCCAAAAAATGTTCCAAAGAATGTCCAAATGTATGTTCAAAAATAACCAAAAGTATTGTCAAAAGTATGTCCAAAAATTACCAAATATATGTCCAAAAATGTTCACAAAAAAGTACAAAAATGTCCAAAAATGTTGAAAGATATTTAGAAAGGAAAAATGTCCAGAAGTAAGAAGAAAATAAGTTGAGAAAAAAAATATATATACACTTGGATACAGGCTTTGTATTTGCATAATATCGATTTACATAGAGTTTAATTCACTTCTTGTGTATGAAATTTTTGTTTGAAAGTTGTTGAATGTGTTTCAATTCATAGATATCAAGATTAGCAAGATGCATTAACAAATAAGAAATTAATGTGGGTTATCTTTGATTATCTTAGTTTTCTTCAAGTGCAGTTATCCGGATACACTGGCTGTTCATTTAAAGTCTTGTCACGATTTTGCGCTGCTCAGCTATATAGGAACTTTTCTGCGAAATTGTACGTTGCCCTTTTGAGACTTGTACTTTTATGGACCATTTTGTATGCTCGCTACCAGATTTGTAGGGACGTTTTTAACGCACGAGGGGCTTATATTTTAGACTATGCTTTATCGTAAAAATCTTAACCGTTATGGTTACGAGTTGGCGTTATAGTTACTTGTATAGAGGCGAATGGAATTGACTCCAAGAGGTGCGGGTGATTGAGTTACGCGCAAAGCAGACCGGTAGTGATTTATGACTGTATGAAAGTTGGCGACAGGATGACTCGTGGCCTTCGCTCAGCTACAATATAAAATGCGAAATGGCTGTTTCGGAACACGCTCAATGCAACAGATTATTGTAGAAGGATTTCTAGATTTAGTTTTAGAAGGAGCTAAAAAAGTTATGTAAGAAGCTAAAAATAAAGCTAAATATGAAGCTAAAAATAAAGCTAAATATGAAGCTAAAGATGAAGCTAAAGATAAAGCTAAAGATAAAGCTAAAGATAAAGCTAAAGATAAAGCAACAGATAAAGCTAAAGATGGAGATAAAAAAGAAGTTACTGAGGAAGATAGAGAAAAAGCTAAAAAAAGTTATCGATGAAGCTAAAGAAGAAGCAAAACAGTTATTAAAAAAGAAGTTATAGAGGAAGCTAAGGAAAAAGTTAAAACATATAAGTTAAAGGTGAAGCTAAAGAAGAAGAAGCTACAAAAGAGTTTATAGAGGGAGATTGAGATGAAGCTGAACAGAATTTGTAGAAAAAAATAGAAAAGAAGCTAAAACATAAGTTAAAGGTGAAGCTAAAGAGTTAATGAAATAGTGCATCTAAATATCTTCAGTTACGTTGGCTTCAGGAGAAAAGTTGCATATGCATATAATATCTTTGCGTAACATTTTTAATTGACAAAGTGAAACATCTTCAGTTACTTAAGATTGAGGAGTCTTTTCTCAGCCAAAAAATTTTCAGGTATTTAATATTTCGCCATTGAATCTTGTCATTGAAGTAAAACATAATCAATTATATCTTCAGTTATGTATCCTTCAGCAAATAATTTCGCTATTGAACTGAAAAACTTTGTCATTGAAGTAAAACATCTTCAATTATATCTTCAGTTATGTAGGTTTCATTAAATATCTTCGCTATTGAACTGAAAAATCTTGTCATTGAAGTAAAACATCTTCAATTATATCTTCAGTTATGTAGGTTTCAGCAACTATCTTCGCTGTTGAACTAAGAAATCTTGTCATTGAAATAAAACATCTTCAATTATATCTTTAGTTATGTAGGTTTAAACAACTATTCTTTAAACCGATATTAAATATATTATAATCTTACAAAATTGCATGTATTGAATATCTTCAATCATAGAAGTAAAATATCTTCAGTTACTTTGGTTCGAGAAATCATATTTTCTATAAACTATCTTCAGTTACTGAACGCAAAACATCTTTAGTTAGCAAACATAAAATATCTTCAGTTAAAAATATTTTCAATTACAGATATTTTCAGTTACAGATATTTTCAGTTGCACATATTTTCAGTTACAGATATTTTCAATTACAGATATTTTCAGTTACAAATATCTTCAGTTACAAAACGTAAAATATCTTGAGTTAAGTAGGTTCGAGACATCGCATTTTCGACAGAATTATAAGATGCACGTAATAATAAAAAAATTATATCTTAATTTGGAATTTACATGTGGAAGATTAATGTATCAGAATACCTGGAGTCTGTTTTTCTCCCGTCTCTCCTTGACTTCTCTCGCAACCTGTTTTTTCCATATTTGAGTTTCATCTCGTAAGAGAGAGTTGTGACATCATGCACTTACGCGAGTTCTCTCATTCTGTATTACTTTTGTTTTACGACATTTCCTACACCTCCTATAACATCGTTTTTTTAATATAGAAAAAGCAGCCATATTAACATTAAAACAGGTACTTGGATGCCGATCCTACATCAGAATCTAAGAAAAGGAATCCAAGGCGAATTGTGTAAAAACAGAATGCGAATCATTTTCAATACAGAAAATTTTGTTATTTGCTCAAATTCTACGCATTCTGAAACTGCAATCATCAATGAAATGAATAAATAAATCAATCAATCAATCATGAAGATAATAATAATAATACTCATTGTAATGAGTTCATTTTAACCATTGTATATAAATTATAATAATGTAACTAGTATATGGATTAAATAATAATAAAAAATAATAATAATAAATAATAATAATAATAAATAATAATAATAATAATAATAATAATAATAATAATAATAATAATAATAATAATAATAATAATAATAAATACGAAGTTGAGGTAAAGAAGATAAAAGAATTGCGATCAATTTGAGCAACGTATATGCTACTCAATTTGAACCGCATCAAATATGATCCAGGTAGATAGCGCCACATTTTACACCATTTCGCTCAATTTGAGCTCGCATCAAAAGTGAGTTTAGGTACAAACATACAATAAATTCTATTTTGCATACTTCTAAATAGGAAAAAAGTACCAAGAATGAAATTGTTACACTCCAACATATTTTCGCATTTCTTTTTGTTTCATTATTATTTGTCTCACGTTATAAGTCGCTCCTTAAAAGACGAAAATTTATGGTGAATGTTTGAACAAGTTTTACCATTATTCAAATTTATTTGATAAATATAACATCTGAAAAGTTTCAAGTTATATAAACAGGAGTTTGTTCCTTATCGTTTCAGGTTTGAAGCTTAACTTTTCAAACTGGAATAAAGTTGAAAATGGAACGGTACGAGGAAGAAGGAGGTGAAGATAGCGACAATGAAACAGATCCTGAACAGCTTCTGAACGAATGGCTTGGAGAACTGGATAATCTAACAGTGGTGAGTTTGCAGATGCATCTCTAATATCTCTAATATTTAGTTATTAGATGTAATATCTAGAATAAAAGAATCCCTATGAGGAAGCAAAACGACACTTCCATATTAAAGTAATGATAACTTTGCCATACTAAAAATACAAACGTAAAATGATCTAAAGCAGTTTCAAGTAGGTGAATCCACCTCAAACTTGTTCTGGCGAATCAAACGGTTGACTCTCACGCAATCATAATTATTGCTTGTTATGATCATACACCACTTAATTCAGTATTTTCATTAGAATATCTAAACTGTTGATGATTAGAGAAAGGTAAAAATAGAATGTGAAACTTTTTGCACAACGAAATGTGTAGGAATGTTTAGAAACTTTTATATTTATTTATTGCAAAATATAAATTATATATTGTCATGTATTATTTATATATTATTTTCATATTATGTTTATTTTTTTGATATCACTTTTATGTTATCTTTTGGAAAACATTTTAATGTATTTTTATTTTCAATTGAGAATTTTAGTATGTTATGTGTATACTGTATGAGAAGAATAATTGTCATAGTTTCTGCGAAAGGAATTAGGAATGAAAATCACGTTACTCGAATGAAATATTTGATCGCAGAAGTCGGCCCAGTTTCGTTGAAGAGACTGCACAAGCAGTCAATGATATTCATTTGCGGAGATACGCTTCGCAATTGGCGTCAATTGACGTACGTTCTCAATAATTCCCTAGAACAGCTGTTCTAGAATCAAATAAATTGAAGACTACTGGAATATCGGTATTCATCAATTTCCACGTATTTCTGCTTTCTTAGATATATTTAATTAGGCCAGTTCTATTTTCTTGATGCTATCATTCTCAACGTACATAGTTACATATTTACGCACGTTTATTGCACTTACACATTTGCATGCTTATACATTTGCACATTTATGAATTTGCACATTTATACACACATTTGCTCATTTATACATTTGCACATATTTGTACATTTATATATACATTTGTACATTTATACATTTGTAAATTTGTAAATTTGAAAATTTGTAAATGTAGATTTGTGAATTTATAAATTTGTACATTTACACGTTTGTAAATTTGTAAGAATACGGTTATTTGGATTCCAGAAGTCATTTTAAAAGAAACGGTGTGCTGAAATGTTATTGAATTACGAAATCTTTAATAAAATAATTAATTTCATTTGCGATATACAATAACGTATATTGAGTTGTTCATTTATTTGTAATCAGTTTTTCATTGATGATTCATAAGAATAAGTATAATGCTACTGCTTGACGATGAGTCAGAAATGTTCCATTAACTCTGACCTTTCAAATTTAAAATTTCCATACATCTTGGATATTTTTAATTATTTAATTTGTAATTAACAAAAGAAAATTTTTGTTTTCCATAGTATCAATTTTCAAGGCCAATGCAAAAAGTCATTGTCAGATTGTACTCTCGTATTTACGTTTTCTTCAGTTTCTGATTAAAACAACAATCAAAATAAATGCTTGTCACGTGTACACCTAAGATAAGATTAATGTTTCGAAACCGCTGCGAAACCTTTCAAATGCGGAACGTGTATTATTTGTGAAAAATGTTTTTAATAATAATGTTTCTATTATTAATTATAATGAATTAATAAAACATGGTCGTCTTGACTAGAAT
Source organism: Ganaspis sp. Gsp50 (assembly GCA_011057455.1). NCBI lineage: Eukaryota > Metazoa > Arthropoda > Insecta > Hymenoptera > Figitidae > Ganaspis > Ganaspis sp. Gsp50. The sequence goes on from WNHD01003186.1 coordinate 12,846, forward strand.
TTCTGTCTTAACTAGAATTTTGGTCATCTTAACTACAAATTTGGTCGTCTCGACTAGAATTTTGGTAGTCTTAACTAGAAGTTTGTTCGTCTTGACTAGAAATCTTGTCATTCTGACTGCATAATGTTGGTCACCTTCACCATGGAATTTAGGTCGTCTTAACTAAAATGTTGGTCGTCTTAACTAGAATTTTGGTCGTCCTTACTAAAATTTTGGTAGTCTTAACTAGAAGTTTGGTCGTCTTGACTAGAAATCTTGTCGTCCTAACTACACTGTTGAAAATTTTGTGTATATTTAACACAAATTTTATGTCCCAGGAGGTCCACTCAAAATTTGTGTTAATTTAACACATTTTTTGTGTTACACAAATTTTGAGTGGACCTCCTGGGACATAAAATTTTCAACTGTGTACATAATGTTGGTCGCCTTTATCATTGAATTTTGGTCGTCTTAAATAGGAATTTTGTCTTCTTAACTAGAATTTTGGTCGTTTTAACTAGAAATTTTGTCATCTTAACTAGAATTAGCTTCGTCTTAACTAGAAATATTATCATCTTTACTAGAATTCTTGTCGTTTTAACTTAATCTTCAAAATACTGGCACTCAAAGTGCGTTATGCAAAATTATGTATAAGATAAACGTAAATTTGAAGATAACTAGATCTTCATTTCTTTGTTATAGTCCTTTTTATAATACTAATTGCTAAAACATATTTAGTCAATTCTGTATTCGGATAAATGTCAAATAGATTTTTGATATTTTCGAAAGTTTCTTATCGTAATTTATTCTATCCATTATTGTGTGTAAATGGCTTTGTTTCACGGACATATATTTATTCTATTTACATATTTAATGCGTTTATCGATTTGTAGGTGTTGTATTATTACTTTCTAATGGATTCCTCATTCTGTCAATTTATACATGTTGATGATTATTTACATTAAACATGCATAGTTTGTACAAGCAAATATTTGTGTTTTTGGATATACATGACACATATTAACATATAGATATGTGTAACATTTTGTATGTAATATGTACAATTATATGTAACATATTTTCTATGTAACATATTTTCTATGTAACATATTTTCGAGTATTTTTTATGTAACATTTTCTATGTAACATATTTTCTATGTAACATATAGTTTATACAACATATATTTTATGTAACATATCGTAACATATTGTAACATATCAATTAATGTATATTCAATGTGGCGCTTTTTGCATTGTGCAAAAAAACAAATAACAACTGAATTCAATTAAACAGTAACAATATTGTTCCACATATATATGCGCGTAATGAATCCCGCTAATCTGTCAGTGCGAATCTGACGAATCCTTTGAAGCATAAAGCATTAAATTTTCAATTTCAAAAAGGAATCAATGATTCGCATATCGGTTTCACATAAAAATAAGTATACCTCATACATACAAAAAATTATTATTTTGATATGAAAAACTATCATTTTTATTTGAAAAAATCATCAAATGTCAATCAAATGTCATCTTTATATGAATACAGTTTTTATATTGAAAAGTGCCATTTTTATATGAATACAATTTTTATATTGAAAAGTTCCATTTTTATATGAATACAATTTTCATATGAGAAACCAGCATGAACAAATGGTATTGAAGAATATACATAACAAATCTTTGATTCCTTTTCAGCCAAAAGAGTTTTGATAGCTGCATAAATCTTTGACGCCTCGGTGTTGGTTATCGAAAATAAAGTGGAGTGCAGAGATGAAATAGTAATTGAAAAATTAATTCGTAGCAGGTCATTGTACTGTCGATCGTAGGTGCAATCGAACTTGCACTTGGCGCAGTAGAGGTCGGTCAAGGCGCCATGGCGATCAATAGCCTAGCAACGCGGAACGGATATCGTACTACATACTTTTCTAGTGACTTCTTCACTTCTTTATGAATCTCTATAAAATAAAAATTGAAACCCATAAGTCTTTCATTTTTCATTTCAACACACACACACACACACTTCAATCTACAATCTTCTGAAAAAGTAACTCATCATAAACGTTTTTACTATTATTACATGCAGCAGCAACAGATGGTAGCTCTTGGACTGGTGACAAAATCTCTAAATTTCAAATTTACCTATAAACTATCCTCTTAAAGCTCGTTAACTCACAATGATTATTACGCTTATTACAAGTCGTAAATTGAGAAAGAAAGTATTACAAACTTGAAATTGAAATACAAATATATAATTATAACATAAAGTTTTGTACATCATTATTTAACACTTTTTGTATATTGTTGTTACGAAAGCCTACTTTCTACATAAGAAATTGTTTTATTTTTACCTAATTGGACTAGCAGAGTAGTCCGCAATCTTAAACGTTGTAAAACGTTTTTAGAAGTTTGCTACATCCAGAAGATTTGTGAAAGAAAAATAAAACAGTAGGTTTTCATCATAAATGATGTATATTTGTAAAATATTTCAAGATTTGAAAAACAGCGGTCATTTTTCACAAATATTTCTTTAATATAAAATTGAAGAAATGTTTTTGAAGAATCGCTTCAATCGCAATTCAGTAATCGCTTGCATGTAAAATTCAAATGTTTTTGAAAAATGATCGCTTAAATCGTAATTCAGTGAATGCTTGAATACAAAATTCAAATGTTGAAGAATGATCGCTTCCTATATAGACTTTTCCAAAAATGTTTAAAAAAATATGTGTCGAAATTGTATATCTTACGTGACGACTTCCATGTAAAGATTGTATGGCAACTTTGACATGTTAAAAATACTTCTTCAATTATGAATTATACTTTTTCAATTAAGAATACTTTTTCAATTAAGATTACTTTTTCAATTGAGAATTATACGTACTTGTTCAAGTAAGAATACTTTTTCAATTAAAGTATAAATAGATGTTTTAAATAGATGATAAAACTAGTGCAACATAATATGTGACCTACAACATTTGTACCTTTTGTCGTGGACGGTCACATATTTTTCTGAAAAATGTCTTGAAAAGTGATATAAATATGCAACACTGTTTTTACATCATGCAAGGTCTTTATAACTCTTTATATATAAAGCGTTATGTGTCTCAATTGAAAATCTACTTCCTCTTAAATTAATATTCTTTAAATGTATCGTTCCATTCATATTCACATTTTATTAACACGAATTAATGTTACGTAAGGGTAAATAACAGTTAACTGCAACTTATGACCCTCAAAAATATGCCTCTCTCAGCAATAAAGAGGTTACTAAATAAGTGTCCCAAATATTATAGAATCATGACGAATGTTTGAAAATTCTAAGAAAATTAACCAATCTTGTATTGACAATAACATTTTGCATATATTGAAAGGCTAATTAACTTTAAAATATTTATTTTTGTATGCGATCACAATTAGTGTTTAAAAATTATAATTTTTAAACACAATCCGATTCTTTCAATTATTTTAAAAGAATCGGATTGTATTTATTAAAGAAAATTTTAATAAATATTTTCTTAATATGTTTAAAAAAACGTTAATTAAAACGTTAATTAATTTAAAAAAACGTTAACGTTTATTAAACGTTATAAAATCAATTGATTTTTCAAAGCAGATTATTCTTGTAAAGAGTCTGACTCTAACGGAAATGGGTGAAAGTTACACATCATGGTTACCGACAATGGAAAGTTGTTCGTGGTTGTCGGTATAACAGAAAACTTTGTATTCTACTTACTAACAGTTGATGACCCTTAAGAGGATAAAAACATAGAAAGTTTAAAAAAAATTGTTTCATTTTTTATTAACAATTATTTTGCCGTAAAAATGTTACTATCTTTTTTATAATTATTCTTTCGATTTATTTCACTAATACAATATAATTAATGTAATTTAATATAATTTCATATATTGTTAAGATTGTCGTTTATTTTGCTGTAAAATATGTTGTTGTTAAATTTGTCGCTTATTTTATTGTTGAATTTGTTGCTTATTTTATTGTTATTGAAAATTCGTTTATTTTATTATTCGCTTATTAATTTGTGAGAAATGTAATTTATGTTTACATATGAAAACACATTGAATACAAAAAATGTATAAACAGTGATAAATTAATAAGTGCGTAAAAAATAATAAGTTGAAAGCGGGTGTTTTTAAAAAGACTGATAAATTTTTTAAATATCTTGTAACCATTATTTTACAACTGTAGTAACTTTTTAGCACACACGGCTCGATGATAAAATAGGCAAAGAGTTTCCGGTGCAGTAATTTGTATGCGGGTCTCGTTTTATCCGCATCCAAAGAGCTTCAAACTTCTAGTAGTATTCAAATCGTGCAAGAACCAATGAAACGTCTATTGTTCCTCTGATTATTGCATCCGGTCCTCTTTTTTAGTTATCTTTTTTAATTCTAATACTACTTCCTTGTTAATTCTAATCTTTTTCCAACCATTTTAATATGAAATCGAATACTTCATGAATTTACAATCTTTTATATAGTTTAATAGCTAATGAGCTCATATATTTTTTTAAACATTTTATACTTTTTATACTTTCGTACTTAACGTGCTTTTATACTTTTGTACTTTCGTACTCTTTAACGTTTTTATTAAACAACTAACGCTACTTAACGGGTTTTTAAAAGTACATACGCTATTTGAAGTTTTTCTAAATGCACTTACGTTGTTTTAACCTTGTACTCTCTTGTTTACGTATTTTAGGGGAATTTATGCAAGAAAACCTTAAGAATGCAATATTACGTTAATTAATTTTTATGAAACTGTATAAGTATTGATGAAGCAATGAATTAGATTCGACTTTTGATGCTTTAATGGATCCAGTTTAAACGGGAATGACCGTTCATTAAACCCAATTTCAAAGCCATTAATTTCAGGGCCAGATTAGATAAAATCCATCCATTTCAATTGCAATGCGTTCCTTGATCTTTATACGCCCATTCATTTCTTATGTGAATAAACAGGACAATAAAACACACGACATCTAACTTACACTGACATTACGATCTGCTGTAAAGTTTAATTTTTATCATAAAACGGATGTATTCAAATTAGATATTGCTACTGTATTGTTGAAAATCGAATAGAACATTTAATGATCCTAAGCTTCAAATTTATTTTTTTCTTTATAACATTTCTTTCTATAACATTTCTTCTAATAACAACATCTTTATTATTTATTCATTCACAAGAATTATTTGTCTATTTTTTTGTACGAATTAGTTATTTTATTGAAATTGGTTTTTTGTACGAATTAGTTTTTTGTACGAATTAGTTTTTTGAATTGGATGCTTTGTTCGAATTGGATGCTTTGTTCGAATTGGATGCTTTGTTCGAATTGCATTTTTTGTTCGAATTGCATTTTTTGTTCGAATTGCATTTTTTGTTCGAATTCGAAGTTTTGTTCGAATTGCTTTTCCGCATTTGCACGAATTGCTGCCTATTTTTTTGCCTAACTCGTTTCCTATTTCTACAAACCATCAATTTGTTACAGTTTATTAAAAAAAAATTACTTTTATAAACTCCGTTAAAAAATGCGATCAGGGTAAGCTTGACAATAAATTGGGCATAATTCGAGACGAAAGATTTCAAGATTATTGAAAGATCAAAGAGAAAGCTAATATGCTTTCTATATATATCAAACAAGCGATTTATTTGCAGAGATTTAAGTTCTTTATTTATGGTTTCAAATAACGACATCTGGTACAGAATTCTATTATTCTCTTTTGTTATAGCGAATTGATCTAACGAAAGATACATTTTGCAATGTTATATGTATTATATATAGCCTAAGAACGCTTCTTAAATAAGTCGACTTATGCTTCTGGCAGTTATTTTAGAAAAATGCAATATGTATATGGTAGATACATTTTGCTGCTATGTAGGATGTACAAATACATACATGCATACAAAGTCTGAACTCAATTTTAATGTGAGCTTAAATTGAGCAATGCTCTTGGAACGTCATATATACACATACAGTCCACTCTACGAATAGTGCCGCAGATTTGAACCAATTTGCACAAAGGAAACGAAGGAAGCTCGAAGTGAGAACGAAAGAAAAGCGATGATATTCTTTGAGTTTTAGCGGCACTATTCGCAGAGTTTTAGTAGCACTATTCATAGAGTTTTAGTAGCACTATTCATAGAGTTTTAGTAGCACTATTCATAGAGTTTTAGTGGCGCTATTCGTAGAGTTTCAGTGGCACAATTCATAGAGTTGACTGTATATACACAAACAACTTCCTTACAAATGTCAACATACATACTACTTTACACAGAAAATAAATTGGTTTAAATCCGTCTCGTATAATTTTGAGCCAATGCTAAAGTACATAAACGGTGGCGCCCTCTCATTGGATCATATTTGTTTCGTATTGTTTTAACACGATCTTAGGGTTAAAGTAGCACTTTTCATTTCTAGTGTATATAGCCCGCAGCATGTGTGAATATTAATTTACACAAATGAAGTCCGATAAGATCTGAAAATGACTAAATTAGATAATTAAAAATTTTTATTTACACATCAGTAAAATGAAAGATACTCATCGTTGAATTTGTGCCCTTATTAGCTAAAATTGTCACAATAGGGGTTGTACGCAGAATGTGAAGCCACGGACCCTTGCAAAAGGGAAAGATCAAAGTACTCGATAAGTTAAGCAACTCGTGAGTATTCGGCTTATTCTTGCCATGGAGATAAGGCTGATGCTTTACACACGCAACAGCCTCTTTATCGAAGGGTCAGCCACGCGTCATGTCCGCAACATCTGTTGCTCTCTTTTCCCTTAAAAATGAAAAATAATTGTACCGTTTTTTAAAGATCAGAAAATACCGATAAAGCCCCAGACTTTCTGATTTATCTTGATCAAATTATCGTCAGAATAGTACTTTTTAGGCAACTAAAAAATTGATAGTTCGTATGTGAGAGTGACATATATCAAAAAACTTAATCTACGTTTACAAATGTCTAAAAATTAGTCTAGTTTTAGACCCTAGAATGTTTTGAATATAGGTTATGTTTGTATCGTATTCTATTCTGCGTATAGAATACACACATCAGTATATACGCACATTCTTTCATATACATGTTATTGCGTCTGAATCAAATTGGTTAATCTTCTTTTGAAGTTCTGCTTCAATAGTCAATAATAGTCATCCTAAAGCCACAATACATTTCAAAGGAGGACCATAAGCACGGTAAATTGCAACACAAAAATACACCCTTAATTCCAATATCGAGATTAATGTATTATTATTATTTTTATCATTATTATTAAAAAAACAAGCTCCATTTGCAAAAGCATTCATTGCTATTTTATAACAAATAAGAAAAGTAGCATTTCGATTTTATAGTATAGTAGCATTCTATTTTATAGCACTCCGGTCCTTTCCCATTCAAATTTCAAGAATACAAGAAAAATCAAATGACGAAAGGTGCTACTGAATCCTAACTCGAAAAAGGACCTTTATACTTTTTCTTCCATTGCCATCTCATGCACCAGTTCCTCTTTTTTATATTCTGAAATTTATAATCGGTTCTTTGGAGAAGGCAGGCACAATCTGCAGGTAGATGCTAGTTTCTATATATACATAAAGAACAGCTGCTCCAAAATGGTAACCAGGGGCAGATTCGTCAGCACGTGTCCTGAGAGGCAGGTGGTTTTCGAAGTTGATCGTGCCTCACCCTCACCGAGATTTGAACAGTTTAAAAGAAAAAAAAAATAAGAAGAGATCTTTGCTCGGGACCAGTGATGGAAAAATGAGAGAAATCTAAAGACGCGCGTGTTCATGGGGGAGGGTTTACAGCTTTCGAGATAGAAGGAAAAGGACGTATATGATTTTGTGAGAGGAACAAGGACCAACGTACGAGCAGGTGATATGGCTCGTGACCGGTTTCAAACTACACTCTTTTACTCCTTTGCCATTCGTTAATACAAGGCGCAATCAGTTCTTGCACTCGGGATATTTTATGAAGAATCCTTCCTTTTTTTTAATTTTGAATATACGTAACTGTCGAAAACGAGCAGGTGCACACCTGACATTTTTTCTCCCTTGACACATATATCTTCAGGCACGAATCCTGGTTATGAACTGTTACAGGATCAATTACCATTACTTTTTATGATTTGCGAAAATACTGGCAAAAAACATGGAGAAAATCAAGTTTGAAAAATGGTACTGATTTTTGTACTCTCATTTAGATTTTGTGAATATGGATTTTATATTGAATTTCAGAATTTATTTTTGAACTTTTATTTAAATATTTATAGACTGTCAAGCAATCGTTCCTAGACTGCTTAAGAATCGTTTCTACGCTGTTTAATAACCATTATTAGACGCATTGGGAATCGTCCCCAGACCGTTTAGGAACCATTTCTATACTGTTCAGACATAGTTTCTTAATCGTTTATTAATTATCTTTAGAATATTTAGGAATCGTTGGATCATTCAAAGACCGTTTAGGAGCAATTCCTATACTGTTTAGGCATAGTTTCTTGACCGTTTAATAATTACTTGTAGAATCTTTAGGAATCGTTGGACCATTCAAAGACCGTTTAGGAACCATCCCTATACTGTTTAGACATAGTTCCTTGACCGTTTAATAATTATTTGCAGAATCTTTAGGAATCGTTGAATCATTCCAAGACCGAATAGGAACCATTCCTATACTGTTTAGGAATAATTCCTTGACCGTTTAATAACCATTTTTAGACTCTTTGGGAATCGTCCCCATACCGTTTAGGAACCATTTCTATACTGTTCAGACATAGTTCCTTGACCACTTATTAATTATCTTTAGAAATTTTGGGAATCGTTGGATCATTCAAAGACCGTTTAGGAGCCATTCCTATACTGTTTAGGCATAGTTCCTTGTCCGTTGAAGAATGATTCTTAGACTTTTTAGGAATCGTTTCTAGACCGTTCAGGAAACATTCTTAGGCTATTTCGCAATGAATTCTTCAACATGAAATAGAAATAAAAATTTATTAGACATTATTACTTTTATATTCGATTCGTTCGTCTCATTGTGTAAGAACCAATTAAAAATATTTTTAAAAATACGTTAAAAAATAAATTTAAAAATACGTTTAAAAATACGTTAAAAATAAGTTAAAAGTTAAGTTAAAGATACAATTGAAAACGATACACCGAAATGAAAAATGAACTTCGAGGCTAGGGATCAAGTTAGTTTTTACTGCAAAATGAAAATAGTTTTCTGTACGGTTTAATGTAATATGCGATTAAAAGTAATGTGTGCTGAAAGTAATAATTTATGCGGTGGTGTATAAGAACACGTTTTAAAAATATTTATTCCTCGTGATAAGATCGTTGATGAAGAGACAGACGTGAGACAGCTTTGTCAATTCATTGCAAAAATAGTCAGTGTTTCGAGAGTCTATTTTAAATCGTTTTTTAGAAAAAAATTAGATTAAAAGAGAGACATCCTGAAGCAGGATTGAATATCCTGCCTAAGTGGTTATGAAGGGTGGCTTTCAGACGGAGAAGCTCATTCTTTCTTTTTCTGTCTCTCTCTCTTTGGTAAATCAGATGCAATTCAAGTTCTTTTCGCCTCTCGCCACAGCAGCAACAGTTGGCAAGAAGAAAACATCTGTCGGTCGAGACGCATGCGTATTTCTCAGGTAGAATATCCCAGGGATTCTCAAAATTTCACCTCGAATTGTTGTCAATATTCCCCCTTATGTTCTTCAAATATATGTATATTATTATTATTAGATGAATTATTATTACATGAAATATTATTGCATAAAATATTATTATTATTATTATTATTATTATTATTATTATTATTATTATTATTATTATTATTATTATTATTATTATTATTATTAT
>WNHD01003187.1:0-14265 GCA_011057455.1 Ganaspis sp. Gsp50
AGTTTGTCCCATTGACTGCTATGGTTTGTTTGTGCACCAGTATCCTCCACTTTCAACTGTTTTGAAATTTATCCCCACCCAACTTGAATAGCCTTATAAGCGCATAAGTTTTAAAATGTTTTGATTTTCTCACTTCTACAGCTCACGGGAAAGAGAGAGAAATATGTAGACTACTGCGCATGCCCGGTCTAGAGTCTTTCTAGTCGCTTTGACTTTTCGTGCAACCAAACGGGACTGCCCCAGCTTCCCAATAGTTCAGTCTCCTTAGTCTTAATCCGTGGCCCACATCTTGCAGTCTATTTTTATATGTCTAAAGGTTTGACACTGTTGATTTGACTAAATGTCTAAAGTTGATTAAAGAAAATGAATCAATAAATAAGTTTAAATTAAAGTTTGACATTATAATGATGTCCGATAATTTTAAAAACAATCTTATTGGTTCTGAGAACTCAGAACCTTTAAATCCTGCGGTCAGTGTTGCCGTAAATGAAATTGAAAGTAGAAATGTGGATGCAAGTTGCTTTACTCATGTAGAACAATCGGGCAACAGTAATACTTCCAAAAATTCTGCATGTAAAGATTCAAGTATAGGTGAAACTATTCTAACTTCTACAGTTCAATGTGAGTCGATCAGTGAATCCACTCTTGAAAGTGAAATTGATGCTCTTGCTAAAATCATTACTGATGCTAAAGGGGAGTCAGGTAAAAATGTTGACAATTTATATAGTTAATAAAATGAAAAATATTAATACGCATTAAGATCTAAGTATTGTCATGAAATGAACTAATAACAGTCATGAATATTTTTTAGAAATGTATGCAAAAGAAGAAAAGTCAGCTGCAAATCCTACAATTGCTGAAGAAAACAGAAATATTTCTGATTTTAAAGAAAAAAAAACAGATGTAGAGAGTGGTCAAAACATCTCAATTAGTAAGAATAATCTTGTTATACGTAATTTATAAGTATTTAAAGAATAGTGAAAATCATCTTTAGTCTTTACGACTATAAATTGAAATATTTAAATATCGTATACCTTAGAAAACACGAAAAAATATCCATACAACGATTTTAGGTTTTAACTACACGGAAAGAAAAATCTAAGTTTTATAGTATAAACCGTCTCATGAAATCTTAGCGTGAGTCCAGCACTTACCAATAAAGCAAGAAAACATGAAATAGGAGTAAGAATTTCTACTTTATCGGCAAGAGCAGGACTCAAGCTAGAAAATCATATACTATAAAACATATATTTCTTTCCGTATATAAAGATGTACCTATTTAATCTCGTTATTCTGCAATTTATAAAATGTGTGATATTTATTTGAACTGATAATCTTTTTTGTATTTCTATTATTATTTTAAGCTACAATTTTATTTATTTACCCGCTTTATAATTAAATTTAAAATATTTTAAAGTCAATTATATATTTTTGTTGCTTTCATTATTGCTAATTTAAAATTAAATATTTTATTACAATTTTGCAGTAGAATTTTAAATATTCATTTCTTGGGCTTTATTTGTATTTCAATAAAATCTAGATTTAAAATCCGTTTAAACTTGTTTTTCTTACTAAACTAGCACAGTCGCCAGCTGGAAGCGACTGTCTCTCTCACTTTTCTGTGTTTCATGTTCAATTCAATTTTTTTGTTCTAAATAACCTTTTTTTCAAACAAAATTAAAAAAATCAAATCTGAATCACTTGTGCTATATGTATATAATTGAAGTTATGTTATTAATTTTTTCAAATATATTATGTGAAAGTATTCTTGTTCTTTATTTGCCATATTAGTATTATTAATAATAATAATAATAATAATTGAAATATTCAAATTTAAAAGTTCGAGCGATTTACTTTCCCCGTCAACAATTATTAAAACAAAGTATTTTTAATTTCAACTTAAATGATTGAATTGAATATTTTCTAAATCATTTTACTTCCTTATAGAGGAAACATTGTAATCGTGACGATTTTCGATTTTCCAAAAATAGTCTAAATCGACTCATTCTTATCTAAAAAGCAAATATGTTGCGGGCAATGTCGATTATTGGACATAGTCGACAATGCCCGGGCAATCTCTGAAAATTGTGTATTATTTAATTATTGGTCTAGATTGGGCAATGTTGAAAATTAAATACAATCACAGGGCTCGAACTAGGTCCGTAAATCCCGTAAAAGCGATTGAAGTTCGTAAGAGTCAGTTTTTTTAAGAAAACGTCTGTAAAGTCCGTAAATTGTTTATATAAGTCCGTAAATTTCACGATTGTACACGGCGCAAACCTCGGAAAAGCCGCTACTTACTTGAAGGAGTAAAACAAGTACAAAAAGCCGCAAAACTGAAAAAAGAAGTTGATTCTATAGAAAAAGAAATTTCTCGAAAAAATCCCAAATTAATTTCAAAATTTTTCAAGAAATAAAAAGTTTATGTTGTATGTACACGTACAGTTGTCTTCTTTTTTTATATATGAAGCAATTTCGTTTAGTTTTAAGTAAAATGTTCTCTTATTTGATTCCGTCTGTTCTTGGTTTTTTAAGGAAATAAATTACACTACTGTTGTAAATTGTCGGTACGATTGACTTTTGTGCAGTGAAAAACTCCTTCCGACCTTATTTAAGGTATTTCAGTATAAAAAAAAAAAGATACTAACTTGAAACTTAGACTGTTAGAAAGGTTGTAAAATACTGCATCTAGTGAACCTACTTAATAACTCATAATCAGTTAGTTAAAACTTCGGGCTTCGTTGGTGCGGAGGTCATGGTCAGACGTTCGTGCCCGATAGCCCGGGAGTTTCTTCCAGCACGTGAAGAGCGGGAGATTTGACGTCGAGGACTGTTTGTATATCTTTCGAGACTTGGAAAATATACATTCAGACTCGGCTGTCAGTAAATCGGCTATACTCAGTGAAGTTTTTCCGTAGTTTTCCTTCACTATGGTCAGAAAGGACCAGGTGGATACGAGTACTTATAATAAAGTCGGCAACGGACGCAAAAATGGAGCAATTGGGAAGTAGTGAGGAAGGAACCCCTACGTGGTATACCACGGTGAGTCTGAATGGAGTTCAACTCAAACAATCTTGCGTATCAAAATGTCTTCCTGATTTCTTTCCTGGGATGTCTTCTGGTAATTTTGAGCCCAAAAAGAAAAAAATTGCCTGAGCCCTTTTTGAAACAATTCATTTTTTCAATATTTTGAAAATATCAATTAAGGTATTTTTAAGAAAATAGGCAATAGTAAAGTTATTATCGGTTTAGTTTATTTAATTTAACATAAATGAAATGTACCTAGGAGCAAAGTTCCGTGCAATAACTAAAACCATTAAAAAAACCTTAAAATCTGTGAAAAACCAGTTAAAAATTTGGTTTCTTCAAAATTACTCCTTTCCATTGCATTTTAACCTGTTAAAGACTCAAGAAGAATGAAAGCTTATAAAACCATCTGTCATTTAAGAAAATCGAATGATTTATCTTTAAAATTGTCGGAGTTATGACCTTCAAAGTACAAAAAATTTCTTAAAAAAAAAGAATTTTCAGTTTTTTTGAAATACCTATTTTCCTGTAAGTCTAATAATACTACTTGCAAAGGATAAATGAAAGTAGATAAAATTTTGATAAAAACTAGATAAGGTAGAGCTTTTTATCTCAATTAGAACCTCAGTTGTGACCGTTTAAAAACTAATATTTTTGCTAAAATTAAATTTTTTATGTAACTCCTGTGTGTAAAGTGGCACATGTACTATAATTTTACTAAATGAAAGATAATTCCAAGTGACACTTGCAGATCCTGATATTTTCCACGTATTCTTACCTGCTTTTTTTTATTTTGTGAAAAAATATTTTTTGTGGAGTTACGAGGATTTGAAAAATTTGTTGTAAAAGCAGTTTTTAAGTAAAATAGCTGAATTTTTTTTCGAAACGGTATATTTTCTTAAAAGAACATTCAATTAAAATTTTGTCTTTTGCTTTCAATAGTGTTTTAGATGCTCTTTCTTTACCTTTTATGAAAGTTTTAAATATTTAAAAAATTAGCAAAATGTCGGCCATTTTTTGAGATATCAAAAAACTCGATTTTCTAAAAAACATACTTTTTTATTTTTTTGTGAACAGATTGTAATATAGTTGATGTTTTCCAATAAGTTTGATGTCTGCTAAAACATAGACAGAGTCGCAAAGATTTTTTCTGAAAATACCAAAGTTTGGTATTTTGTTTGATTTAATGTCATCTTTGAATTCAGAAAATCGGAGAATTTCGGAGACAAAAAATTTTCGATAATTCTTACACACAAGTTTCTAGAATTAATTGATTGTTTTAGAACTATCTTGATTAAAATTGAATAAATATAACAACTTAAAAATCTACACACTCGAAGAATTCGAATATACATTTTATTCCAACTGTGTCTATTACAATTATATAGTCATGTTTAGACAGAAATCATGCATGTTTTTAAAAAAAAAATCCACTAATTTAAAAGAAAATCTTTATAATAAAATTGAAATAATGTTTTTTTTTGTTTTTTAAACGTTAAAAATTTATCTTTTTAATCTTTTGCACATCTTTAATTCTTATAATTAATATCTATTTCATTTATAGGTTTTATTTATAGGTTATTCTAAATTTCTTGAAATTTATTTAAATAAATTTATTTGGAATATTTCAAATGTGAAATTCATTGTATTTGTCCGTATTTTATAGTCTAATTTGATAATGCGAAAAAAGTTATACAGTATTTTGTAATTTATTTACTGTGCTGATACGCGTAAAACAAGTAAAAAATTATATTCATTTCATGAAAATTTTGCTTTCTTATAGATGAATTTTTTTTTACAAAAATTAGCCTTTAACATTTTTTAATTTTAATTTAAATAATTTAAACTTTAAATTCCATAAATAATTGAAAAATCACAATGTATCTATAAATTTCAGTTGAAAAGAATACTTTATATGTCAGTCGATTCCTTTTATACTAATAATCTACTCTATTTTGGTAAAATATAAACTTTTTTCAGATCAATGGATTCGTTTTTTAATGTAGAAAATTTTTTCAAAGGAAATGTCGTTCAAAAATAATAATATTAAAAGTTATATAATAAATAGAATTTTAAATGTCAGAAATAATGAAAAACTGTAATTTACTCCTTCAATTTTTGGTAAAATATAGATTTTAGATAGGTCTATCGATTAGTTTTTTAATACAAAAAATTTTTGCAAATGAACTGTCATAAAAAATCCAAATTTTAAAAGCTATATTAAAAAAATGGAATTTTAAACGTCAAAAATAATTGAAAATTGTCATTTACTCTATCAATTCTTGGTCAAATAAAGACTTTATATAGGTCAATCGATTCGTCTCGACACAAAGAATATGATTCTTTTATTGAGGAATTTAATTTTTTATTAGGGAAAAAATTTCATCTAAAATACCGTATTTTTTAAGAAAAAACGACCTCAAAAATTGTTGCTTGAATATTTCTAAAAATCCGTGTGTCCATTTCTAGATTTTTATGAGTATAATAATTCTTGCAAATTTCATTTCACACACACACACACATACATATATACACACACACACATATATACACACACACACATATATACACACACACATACTTTTGGACATTGACTTTAATCTTCGTATACATGCTTTTTAGATGAAAATGAATCGATTTAGACTATTTTTGGAAAATCGAAAATCGTCACAATTACAATGCTTCCTCTGTAAGGAGGCAAAACAACTAAACAAAGGCTAATTTAGCCTAATTTATTGATGTTTGCTAAGACACTATCTGTGTAATTCACAGATGTAACCAGGTCTGACTATGCTATTGTCTCTATATAAGAAATTACAAAAAAATCGAGGCGCATGGATTCTTCCCAAAGGCCATTCTATCGAATGAACTTTCTTCCGAATGGCATTCAGTTGAATTGACTTGCGTCCGAAAAGTCATTCTTACGAATGGTCATTCGTTCGAAACGTCATTCCTACGAATGGTCATTCGTTTTAGACGTCATTCGAACGAATGACCATTCGTAAGAATTACTTTTCGGACGAATGTCAATTCGACAGAATGCCATTCGGAAGAGAATCTATTCGACAGAATGGCCTTTGGGAAGAATTCATGCGCCTCAAGAAATCCATTTTAATTTTTTAGAATTGATAGTCATATTTGGTACGCCATTTCGAATTATTGAAATCCAACTTATATTCGTTTACAACAATTTCAAAAGCCTCATTATCAAACTTCAATAATATTCAGTTGATTTTGAAAAAATCTGTCGCCATATTGGATCCACGATTTGTAACCAGTTTTATAAAAGACTTTCAATTTTTCTAAAAAGAGTTTTGAATTCATTTTGAATTTTTAAAAACTAATTATTAAATCATAATCAGCGATTCTAAATACCCTTTAGGTACCCAGTATAATGTGAGAAAATTATTTTTTTTAAAGAAAGTCCGCCATATTGGATGTGCCATTTTGAATTTCTCAAAACCGACGGCATATTCGTAATCAACGACCCTGAAAACCTAGGTATATTTTCACTCACAAATTTCAGTCGTTTTAAAACCTCTTAACATTTTGGGTCCACTTTTAAATTGTCGGTTCTCACAGTGAAAGGGTTAATTAAAGTAAAAATAATTATCTCAATTTTTTGCATTTCGAACCAAATTAGAGGGCGGAATGATAAAAATTCGAAAATGTAATTTTTAACTACCACCCTAATCTATATATTGATTATATTATTGAATAGAGAATAGTTATTGTTAAAAGAATAAATTATTCTTGATTTTTAAAAAAATGCCTATAAAATTCTTTTTAGATTGAATTTTAGCCGAATTTATTTTACCTCATTTTTCCTGTGAAAAAACAAAATGTTCATTAAATGAACATAATTTTCGATTTGTTTTTTATTATTATGAATAAATGAATAATAATTTTGTCATTCTATTTCAGATGTTGCCGATGAAAAATTAACTTCTAATAAAAATAATAGTTTAAAAATGATTGGTGAAGCATATATTTCTGAGGACTCTCAAGAATCAGATGAGTGTCTAGAAACTGTTTCACAATCTGATCCGATAAAAGCTTTGCTTAAATCAGAAAGCGAAACTAATGATAAAATGAAACTTGAACAAAATGAAGCGATTAATGATTTTAAAATTGATAATTCTCCTAATGATGATTTTTCTGAAATAAGTGTTGTAGATAATGTCAACATAAATATAGGTACTTCTGATTTTTCTGATAAAATTAACGAACAAGAAAATTTAAGCTTTAGCGAAAGTGAAAAAGTAATTGAAACTATTTCAAAAGATATCAATTTTGTGGAAAAATGTGGAGAATTTGTAGAAAATATTACGTTAACTAATATCACTACAACTGATAAAATTATCGAATTGAAGGAATGTGAAAAAAACATAAAAGTTTTTCCGGAAAGGAACATTGAAAATGATAACATTGATTCTTCCAAGGAGAAATTAAAAATATTGGAAAATTCAGTGAATTTGGAGCAGTCTTCAGATCTTAAGAATACCGTAATTGAAAGTGATGATCAAATTAATGTGAATGATACTCAAGACTATTTAGAGAAACCTGTCATTCCTAGTATGCAGGTAGATGAAAATAATGAATCTTTCTCTAATATTTTTATAAATGTGAATGATAATAGAGAAAATCGAATCGAGAAAATGGATAATAAAAGTATTGATTCAAATGAAAAAAATATTCTGTTAGATATAGTTTCTTCTAGTTCTTCAAAAGATGATTTAAATTTAAATTCACATAAAATAGACAACTTAGATACAAGCACAAGATTGTCCGAAGAAATAGAAACTGTCACATCAACATTTGTTACTGAAATTATTTCACAGAATTTGATTACAAAAGCATGTAATGAAGAAACCTCAGTCGTTAATGAACCAATTAAAATATTAAACTCAAGCGAAGAAATCGCACCTGACAATACTAATTTGTCCGAAGCTATACATGAAAACATGTTACAAGAGTCCTTAAATATTTTAGAAAAGGCTATAGATAGTGCTAACTGTAGTGATTTGGAAAATAAAAATGTGTCTGATATTCCGGAAAGTATTCCGGAAAACATAATAGACGAAAAGAACACTAATTTTTCGAAAATGAAAGTTTCTGTATCAAAAACTCTAATAACTGAATTTTCTGAAAACTCAGAAACAAAAGCGGAAATTTCAATTGATAACACTAAAAAAGAAAAATCATCAGAAAAACTAGAACATACTCAAAACTTTTCTGACATTTTAGAGAAAATGGAATGTACAGAAGAAATGACTGTTTTAAATCCACTTGTTTGTATTACAGATGTGAAAATCGTTTCTGGATCAGAAGACAGCATAGAAAATAAAGTGGAAAAAACTAAAAAAGTGAAAGATGATTCTTTAACTTTTAATGTATTATCGGATAATGATGAATTAGTAAATGCCATATCCAAATCAAAATGCAATGACGAATTTAAAGAAAATAATGCCGAAACTGTGGAAAACATTGAGAAGAATATAATTAAAATTGAATCCACTGAAGAAATATCAAGTACGTCTGAATGTGTAAGAAAAGAAATTAAGCAAAAAGAAACAAAAAATTGTTTATTGAAAAATAAAACGCCATCTGAATCTATAGACAACGCATGTAGCATTGAGGATCATTACACAAATCCTGAAATATCTGAATTAGAATCGGCAGTTAAATTTTTACAAGAATCAGAAGAGCAAACCATGATCTCACCCATCGTCGTATCGCAAACAATGAAAGAGAAAAATATTCAGAATTTAACGGATCAAACAAAAACCTTTTTTATTGCAGAAGAAATTACAAGTG
This sequence comes from Ganaspis sp. Gsp50, assembly GCA_011057455.1. NCBI lineage: Eukaryota > Metazoa > Arthropoda > Insecta > Hymenoptera > Figitidae > Ganaspis > Ganaspis sp. Gsp50. The sequence continues at coordinate 8,845 of WNHD01003187.1, forward strand.
AAAACTCTTCAGAAATAATTTCAGGTATTGACTCTGTTGTAGAAGATTCTATTGCAATTTCAGAAGCTGAAATAATTTCTGAAGCTGCAAAATTAGAAAGTGAGCGCAAAGCTAAGTTAACAGAAGAAAATATCGAAATTGAATCAACTTCATCTAATCTTCCTATTACAGATTTATTTATTGAAAATCCTGCCAAAAAGAGGAAAGATTCTTTGGAATATTTTCCAAAGCCTTTAGATGTACCTCCTGATTCTGCAGATCATAATTCAACCTTGTCTGATTCTCTTTTTAAAACCTCAGTTTTAGAAGAGAGATTAAAGGAACCACCAAAGATAGTGATTCCTAATACTGATACATTAAAGATATGTGATTCATTTTTTTCATCAAAATCTAGTTTATTGATACAAAAAGATACAAAGCAAAATATTTATCAAAAAGTCGAATCCTCTAACAAATCGTCTGAAAAACCAGATATTTCGAAAAAAGACTTAGAGAAATTTGATTCAGAGAACATTGGTTCACCCAGAATTATTTTAAAAATTGCAAAATCTGCAATAACTGATTGTACAGAACCAAAATCACCAAAAAGTCCTAAATTACGTTCTGCTACAAATTCACCTAATCCTGATGATAGTCCCGGTCAAAAATTAGGAAAAATTAAATTGAAAGTTTCCAAAAGTGGTCATCTTTCTATTGTATCAAATGAAAATTTAGAGGAAATTTCACACCGCTATACAGAAAACAGTACTAGTACTTTGTCTCCAATTGGCATGAAAATTAAATTATCAAAAACTGGTGAAGCTTCAGTTGTACAATCAGAATTTGTTGAAGATGATGTTCAAACTGAGCAAAAATCTGAAGAAAATAAGAAATCAGAGTGTTCTATTGGCATGAAAATTAAATTGTCTAAGTCTGGTGACGCAACAATAGTTGTACCTGATTCAAAAGAAATTCTACCCAAATTTAAAGAGAAATCCGAAGTTACTTCTGATGTTTCTAAAAAAGGAGAATCTTCTCTAGGAATGAAAATTAAATTATCAAAAACAGGTGATGTATCTATAGTTCAATCTGATAAGCAGGAATTTATACAGGAGTGTATAAAAAGGACAGAATCACCTCTTGGAATGAAGATTAAGTTATCAAAGAGTGGTGATGCATCTATTGTTTCTTCAGATTGTTTTGAAGAAGTAAAAGCAACATGCAATTTAAGTGATAAAAAAGACACTTTGTTAGAAGTTGATAAACATACAAGTGAATCACCAGTTGGTAAGAGATTTAAATTGTCAAAAACAAAATGTGGGTCGCCAATTGTTTCAATTGATAATGTAGAAGAGGAATTAGAAAAATTAGACATTCCTGATCATTCAAAATCAATGGAGTCTCCATTTGGTATGAAAATTAAGTTGTCCAAAACTGGAGATCCATCTATCGTATACCAAGAAAATCCAAATGATGTTTGTGAATTAGTGAAACAAAAAGAAAAGTTAGAAAATCCTTCAAGTCTATCATCAAAACACTCTGATCCTATTGGAATGACTATTAAAGTTTCAAAATCAGGTGAAGCAACAATTTTACATTGCAAATCTGTTGATCAATCCAATATACAAGCAGAGAAAATTGACTTTTTAGAAGAATTTAAGGCTCAAGAATGTCATCTAGAAAAACTAAAAAAAAATGAATCATTAATTGGAATGAAAATAAAATTAACAAAAACTGGAGATGCTTCAATAGTGCAGCCTGAGACGATTTCAGAAATTGAATCAGTAAATCACGATTCTAGTAAACGAGAGAAAGAACAAAATCTTGAAGTGCAGTTTTCTCCAAATCTAAAAGTAAAACAAGTGAAAGTAAAAGATGCATCGACTGTGGATACAGAGAAAAAAGAAAAACAAAAAAATATCAAAGAAGCTGTCAAGCGGATCGAGGAACATTCACTAGAAATGAAAATTAAATTATCCAAAACTGGTCATCCTACAATTGTACCAAGTGAAAGTCATTCAGACTCAACCTTTAACCAAAGTAAAGAAATGTCTGACTTACTTTATAAGTTTAACATAATCAAAGGAGAAGGTCAAATAGAAAAAAAACAATGTTTCAGTGATTATACTTCGATTCCTGATACTTTTAATTCTTGCAGCATTCAGGATAATGAATCACATGTACTTGACGAATCATCTCTATTGCAATCACAAAAAAGGGAAATTGAAAAGGAAATATCTCATAAACGTAAAGATGTTATACTTCCTTCTACTGAATCAAAAAAATTAAGGTTTGAATCAAAATTATCTGAATTTTTGCCTGAATTAACAATACAACCTCTTGCAGTAAAGGAACAAAAACGAGTTATCTTAGAATCTAACAGTGCCATCAGTCATGAACAAATAAATGCTATATGTCAAGAAGTTAGTATCACGCAAGTTAAAATACAAGAAAATCTAGAATTAGGATTAGCAAATATTATAACTAATGAAAAAGTTTTAAGTAAAGTTGCAAGTTCTTCTCCTGTCAGTTCAGACTGTGAAATTATTGAACACAGACCAGAATTAGTTTTTGTTAACGAAAATTCTAATTCGAGTCAAGATGTTGTTATTATAGAAGAGGTACCACCAGTTCGATTACCTGAAGTTAAAATACCCAAAAAAAGAGGCCGACCAAGAAGAATTGACACAAGTTCGCGATTTGTAGAACCTATACAAATTATTGTACCTAGAGACCCACTTGAATTGGATGAAGCTTTACCTCCACCACACGAACCTAAAGAAAGTGAACGGCCTAGAAGAACTTGTAGAAACCAAAAAAGTTATGCTCCACCCAAAAGAGGAAGAGGAGGAAGAGGTAAATTACATTTTTATTATACTAAAGGAATATTTTATTCAGTAGAATCATTATAGGTCTTAAAAAATGTTTTTTTCTTTCTTTTTGAGTTTAAAAACCTATACAGTTCAGAGCCTAAAATTCTCGTTTCTCGAAGAAAATTAAATTCCCCTAAAATGTTATCCATCATGCTTTTACACAAGTTATATTAAAAGAAAATTATATTTTGTGTTGAGAAACTTTCAAGTAAAGCATTTCAATTTATCGGAATGAGGGAACGTTAAAAAATTACGTCACGCTATTTTTCATCATTTTTGATCCCTACCTCCCCCTTGTCAAGCTGTCACGTAGGAGTATACACCCTCCAAAAAGAACGTCACATTTTCTGATACCCCTCCCTCTAATTTTTATATTATTTTCTTTTAAAAAACATTAAAAAATGTCAAAAGTTACAATTTTACTATTGTAATTGAAGCACTGGGTGCAACAAGGGCGTATATCGAAAAATGACGATCAGAGATATTTCAACTTAAAGCAACGAAATAGCGTAAAAATACATGGAAATACGTTCAGATAATTATTCTTAACATTATGGAGAAGCTTTAGATTAAAATAAATTTTTACTAGTATAAATTAGAGGATATTGTAAACATTATGACCAAGATAATATCAAAAAGGGCTTTATCCGCCTTACTAGTATAAACTAGAGGATATTGTAATCATTATGACCAAGATAATATAAAAAAAAGCGGTATCCGCCTAACGCCCTTGTTGCACCCAATGCTTCAATTAAGCTTTTTTATTTTTCTGATTTTGCAGCTTTTTGAAAAAAATATTTTGATAAACAACCTGCCCCTTCCCTAGCGGACAAATTATTTGATCTAGAGATTTAAAAGATATTTAGTTTAATATTATTTTTATTAGTGTATTAAAGTAATAATTTTACTATAGATATTTAGTATATGTAATAAAAAGTGATAAACACGCACAAAATTATAATTGTGCTTTTAATTAATTTCAAAAAAAATTTCAACGTCCCAATTATGGTGACCCTCCCGTACCCCATGTCACGTTTTCTAAGACCCCTCCCCCCGTCCCAGAGCGTGATGTCATTTGTGAATGGTCCCTGAACGCTTTTTAATAAACGAAAGACATTAATTTTGTATGGATTTAAAGCAATGGAAGTCAACCAGGTTGTCCACAAATCTTGAATTCCTTAAATTATACTTGAATTTTATAGCAAAACCTTGAATTTTTTAGATTTTTTGAATTAATTTTTATTTTGTAAATATTAAAGAAGTTCTACCGATAGACGTAGGTAATCAACATGTTAATGATTTTTTAAGTATGAATTTAATTCAATTTACTTACAAGGGGAACGTTCGCAGTGGTTTTTTTGAAAAATCTGAAACTTTGTCCATCGATAGACAATATCAAAAAGAATTTGTTGTGAAAGTAGTAAGGCGCACTATTTATCCGATTTTGAGAAAATTGGATTTAAAGAATATCGTCCGCCTCATATTAGTTCTCGGGAGACTCGTACTCAAGCGGGTTCAATTCCTACAGGAGGTGTTTTTTTTTGTTTTTGGTTTTTAATTATTATACACGTACATGTAATTTCTTGACACGTTTCTTAAATTTTAAACAATTTTTCTATTTTTAAATATACAATAATTATATATTAATTGTTTTGTGTTGTGGCTTTAGGGTCATGGATTAAAACTTCAAATTTGTTGCTTTTCCATACATTTCGGCTTCTGTATGGGCCTTCTTCAGTGGTTTTTATTTTCTAAAAATAAACATTTTTTTACATAAACTTCTGTAAATATTTCGTATAATAATTAACAAAAAATGATAAAAATAGTAACTCTTTTCATTTGTTTTATAAAGATTTTTTTACAAGAATTTAAATCTAATAATTTATTTAATTTGTTTGGAAGAAGATAGATAAATTCTTCTTCTCTATTACTCGTATTAAACGCATTCATTTATATACCAAAATTATACATGAAAAAAACAAACAAATCAAATCAATTATTATTTGTACCTTGTTAATTATTTCTCGTGAAAATGAATTACTATGAAAAGAATTACTATTTTTATCATTTTTTGTTAATTATTATACGAAATATTTACAGAAGTTTATGTAAAAAATGTTTATTTTTAGAAAATAAAAACCACTGAAGAGGGCCCATACAGAAGCCGAAACGTATGGAAAAGCAATAAATTTGAAGTTTTATTCCATGACCCTAAAGCAACAACACAAAGCAATTAATATTTAATAATAGTGGGTCACAAAAAAGAATTAATTTAATTATACAATAATTATGTTTTAAGAAATTATTTTTTAATTTTTCGTTAAATAATTTTAAAATACAAAAATCAAAATAATAATAACAGGGTGTCTACTAACCGGGGAAACCGGGAAATAACCGGGAAAAACCGGGAAAAACCGGGAAATAACCGGGAAAAACCGGGAAATAGCCGGGAATTTTTTTACCAAACCGTGAAATTTTTAAAAACAAAGTCACTTTTTTCTGTTTATAAATAAAATGTTTTAAAAAAATTATGTCTACGTTAAGAATAAAATTTAGATATGTAAAATAT
>WNHD01003188.1:0-13201 GCA_011057455.1 Ganaspis sp. Gsp50
TTTAAAAATATTTAAAGACACTAAAATACTTCAAAATATTGTAATATACTTAAAATCACTTTAAAATACTTTAAAAGACTTAAAAATATTTCAAAGTAATTAGAAATGAAGCCGCGCGTCGAAGAGGGATCTAACCAGCAAAATGTCAAATTTGGGAAAAATCTAACTAATTCTTTTACTTAGATCCCTTTTCCACGATGAATCATTTTTCTATGAATAACATCATTTTAATGAAGTTGGCACAAAGTTACTTTTTCAGTATTAGAGCTCAATTTCTCTTCATTTGATCTTTTTTAATGGTAATTATATTCAATTATTGGATTTTCTGGCTTTTTTCTTTTATAATCTTTCCATTTTAAATCATTATTTTCTTATTTTATAGATATTTTTTATATTCGTTAATAATAACCTGTAATTAAACAGTTGACGTTTTAAGAATAGTAACCACTATTGAATTTTCTTTTTAATAATTTTAATTGTATAATATTCTATTCATAATATTTTTATTACAGAATTTCAAAGTGAATGCTTAATAGATTATATTTTTCTATTTAGTTAGAATTTGATAAAAATTGAGTTAGATCCTTCTTCGACGCGTGGCTTCAATTATTATATAAAATCATATAATAATTATATAATATTATTATATATAAAAATTATTTTTATTATTATTATTATTTTGAAATATCTTAAAGACATTTTAAGTGTTTTTAGATATTTTCAAGTATTTTAAAATATTTTAAAGTATTTTAAACTACTCTGAAGTATTTTAAATACCTTTAAAATATTTTAAAATCTTTTTATAGTTAATTTAATACTTAAAATACCAATATTTTTACCAAATTATTTTGAAGTACCTTTAAATACTTTGCAGTCCTTTAAAAATATTTTGAAGTATTGGGAAGTATTTGAAAATATTTTAAAGTAATTTAAAGTATTTTTAAGTATTTCGAAGTATTTTTAAGTATTTGTAATTATTTTGAAGTATTTTGAAGAAGTCTGAAGTATTATTGTTCAATAATTATAAAAAAATTATCGAAAATAAGGAGAAAAGGGGAAAAACAACTTGATTTTAGTATTTTTTGGATTTTCTTTAAAAAAGGGGAAAAATAAGAGGAAAAATTAGGATTAGTTAAAAAAAGGGAACGAACTGTGATCTTTGGTATATATTTACCTACTGAAAATTCTAGTTGACAAAAATTACAATAAATTATTGCTATAATTTGAAACTTAATTTTAGACTACACAGAACGCAGATGAAATTAAATTTAGTGGATAATCATATACGTTTTTTTCATACGTTCATATAAACTTTGCAAGCTTAAAAGAAAACCATGACAGACGTTTTTGAAAAATAATTTTGAATTTTCTTTTTTTCAGTTTCTTTAATTCCGTTGTCTGAAAGATGAAGCGTTTTCAAAGATATTAATTTAGAAAACGGATTGTCCGTCACTGACTTTATATGATTACCATCAAGATCAAGCTCGGTTACACTGTCCAGCCCAGCAAATAGAAACTCAGGAATATATTCTAGATTATTGTGATTCATGTATAAGATCTTCAAATTTTTCAATGATGCAAAAGGTGACATGTCCATAACAAGTTCCTCATTATTAGATATTTGAAGTTTCTCCAAACTATGAATTCCCCAGACTAGATACTTTGAGGTCAATATTACCAAATTATTACGTCTCAAATACAATGTTTTTAAATTATAATTCGAACGGAAAGCGTTCTGGTCTATAATTAATGTATCTATAAAGGTAAACTCCAATATTTCTAGTGTTTCAATTGTTTTGAGACAGTTATCTCCTGAAAGATGTACTTTGTTAGTTTCGGAAATGGTTAACCAAAAAGGAAGTTTCTCTTCTGAACGTTTGAATACTGGAAGAATCCTTAAGTCGAAATTGTGTACAATCAGACAGTTTTTTAATATAATTTGTAATTCAGTATTGTATTCCAATTCTATATCTTTCAAAAAGATTACATTCATCATTCTTATATCTGACTCCTTTCCGAATTTTACAGTCAAAGTATTCCCATTACTTATGCTAACTTCAATTGAACCACATTTTACATTTATAGCTGATATACATTTACATACTGCGTCATTTGTTTCCTCACACATATCAAGTGCCGAATTATTGCCAATTAAAAGTATTCCTATAAGGCATTGTAATATAAACATCATGTTCTTTCTATTACAAATTTCCGTTTCTGAAATTATTAACGTTTATGAATTTTTACTGTACTGTCTGTAAAAACTATTATTTTAATAGTTTATAGTTTATATTTTAATAGTGATACTTAAATCATCCTTTCCTCGATATTAAAGAAAAAAATGAATAAAATTTTTAAGAAATGAAAGAAAGTTTAAAAAAATGAAATTTCACGTAATTTTGGATCATTAACCGTAATCGGTATACAAAAATATGTAAGTATGTGAAGTTTCAGCGAAATCGGAGGTACGTTCTTTACGGAAGTACAATAATATTTTAAAACAATTAAATTAATTTCAAGTAATTACTGAAATAGGAAATAAAAAAAAATTTAATAACTTTAAAAAATAGAAACTAAAATTTTTCATTAAAACTTTTAATAACTCTAATTTAAAGTAATAATCATTTAAAAAAAAAATAAAACGATCAACATACCTTTTGGTGTTTTTCGAAGAAATTGTTATTGTAATTTACGATACGCACTTCTTTTTTCTGTTTTCCATTTGTATCGCACATTTATATTTATATAAACCTGAAAGCGAATACAAAACTCGCCACGAATAGTTTTTCAATTGGCCAAGAGAATCTTAATATTTTTCGTGAAAATACTTGTAAGAAACTTAGGAATCAAAAAAATTTGCGGTGTTTTATTGGACGATCTGCGTACCTATTTTTAATATATTTTTGAAACTTGAAAATCGTGTATCAGTGATAAACAAAATTGCAAAATATCTTTCTTTTGTGTCATGTTTTTCTTTCCTCAGAAACGCAAGAATTTTAACATACTTAAAAAAAAACGTTTGCACATGACAATTTGAAAATTTCAATCCAAATGTTGACAATTTTGAAAATAACTTAAAAGCTCTTTCCACATTTTTTCATTAATTTTAATTATAATAATTTACTGTAATTAATTTTTTACAACAATCTAATGACGGTAAAATTAAAATACGGTAAGCAAAAGTATTCCAAAATATATTTCAAACTCAAAATTAATGTTTGCAAAAGTAAAAACTTGTACAAAAACACTTTTATTTATATAAAATAACAATCAACGTGTGTACCAACGTACAACGTTTATCTTTAATGTGAGTCCAATTCGCACTTGTTCGACTTTTTTGTTTATAATTTAATAAGCCTACAAGTAGAGTGACTCGGATTGTTTGGTAAATTTTTACCTTTTAATATAAATTGAATTACTTTTTAGTATTAGTATTTTTTATTTCTGTACTCACTGTATTATTTAAAAGACCAGAAGCTGTGTGTGTATCAACAGAAGTCAATACGTTAACCAAGACGGAGTAAACTTCACGATGCGGATTTATTTTGCACGATTCTCTGTTAGGAACAAATCCGAATTTTGTGGTTGTGATTGATATGGGTGCATCTACATGTATCCATCCAGACAAATATTTTAAAAGAACACCAAGAAGTCTCGCCAAATGTCGCTCTATCAAAATTTCTGAGTTTGGAGATTGAAGAAGCTGACCTAGTGCCACGATTGCTGCTAAAGATGAAAATGACGCTGTTTGGTCCTTTACTGAGTTCTGCGATATTTCAGTCACTAAGTTGTTATTCTCAAGACGATCCAAGAGTATTCCCAAGGTCTAAAAAAATATTACTTTATTAGAATTCAATGTTAACGAATAAAATAAAATAAAAATAAAATAAAATAAAAATAAAAATAAAATAAAAATAAAAATAAAATAAAAATAAAATAAAAATAAAATAAAAATAAAATAAAAATAAAATAAAAATGTTCAAATTGAATCATTTTAGTTTTTTATAAATACTGATAAACATTGCTTCCTCATAGAGGAAGTTCTGTGTTTTTTTTTAATTCGTAATTTATTGATAATGAATTAATAATTAAAAACGTAAGTAATAAAACGATATATCTGAATATGCAAATTATTGTTTAAAAAAGTTTATAAACGTTTGTCAATTTTTTCTGATCGTTAAACAATTTACATGTTTGTTTATTCTGTCGTACATTTTCAAAAAATTTATTTTTGAAAAAATCACTGTCTGGTTTTTAAAAATTCACAATTTACTTCTTGCAGGTAGCGACTTTTTAAAAATGTACGTTTTTTATTTAATTAATTAATTAATTATAATATACCAACTTGTAAACCGAATTCCTCGTTTGTTCCCAGTTCTTTCCAACATTCTTGAGTACCTCGATCCAAGGGTAATGGTTGATTTAACAAGTGCTCGAGTACAACTTGAGAATGATGTCTCATGAGGAATTTAATAGTCATTGCTGCATTACGCAGACAACTCACATTCTCCATCTGTCTCATTTGACTTATTATATTATCTGAAACGTTTCCTTCATGTTAAATAAAAAGAAATTCTGCTATTTTAATATGATATTATTATATTTATTATTTTGTATTATTGTAAATTAATATTATATAGTATTTTTTCTTTGTTTTTTGTTTTTATTTCACACTATTCTGCATTAATTTCTCAATACAGTGACAAAAGAATAAAAATCTCAAGCTTGCTTTACCGATTAAAGAAACACTAGACCGGGGAATTTCCGCGCCTCTAATTTTGAAAAGTTCTGCTAAAGCTATCCCAGCAGCAAAACCGCCTTCTCCTCGGAAGAGTAAACCTTCTATTAGACCTTCTGCAAGACTCACAACTTCTCCACTCGCAATTTTTTCACAAGCTACCACCGACAAATTCTAAATTAAAAATTTAAATTAAAATTATATTTAAAACTGAGCAAGTCATATTGTATTTAAAATTGAACAAGGCAAATTGTATTTAAAATTGAACAAGTTATATTATATTTAAAAATGATCAAGTCAAATTATATTTAAAATTGAACAAATCAAATTATATTTGAAAATGAACAAGTTAAATTATATTTAAAACTGAACAAATCAAATTATATTTAAAAATGAACAAGTTAAATTATATTTAAAACTGAACAAATCAAATTATATTTCAAATTGAACAAATCAAATTATGTATATTTCAAATTGAATAAGTCAACTTATAATTAAAATTGAAAGTCATATTATATTTAAAATTGAGCTACGTTTGTAATCGATTTAAATACCTTGACGCCTTCATACAGAAGTTTCGGATCTTCGTTAACGATGATTTTTTTCGTTTCATTAAGATCTTGATTTAAATTGTTGTCTGGTAATAAAGACCGATGTCGTGCACCGATGCTTAGAGACAAAATAACACAGTCGATAACCAAAGTTCTCAAGGTAGGTTCAGGGTCCGCACTCCAAGATAAAATACGTCCAAGAAGCTTTCCTGGTTCTAATCTTCCTCCTGGGAATGTATATTTTAACGAGTCATGGTATGATCTATAACAATATATTTATATTTTTATATTTATATTTCTTAAATTTGTATTAATATGTATATATTTACATATCTGCATTTCTTATATTTATATTTTTATATTTATATTTCTTAAATTTCTATTCATATGTTTATATTTATATATTCATATTTCTATAAGTAAATTTTAATATTTATATTCTTTTATCGTAAGAAAATGGAGCTTAATCATTCATTAATTCAAATGTTTATAGACATATAACCATTAATATATAATAAAAAAAAGCCATTCAACATTATTTAAACCTGATCATCTTTGAGAAAAGTAGCGGTATGTAAAATGGAATTGAACCTCAACGTGTATCGAAGTACAATTAACGTCATTTTGCGTTCTGCCGTTGATTTAGACTGCATCCAAGGTGTAAGTATTTCCACAACTTCGGCCAACATGTCAGCCGAATCGGTTATAACTTCGCCACAAACGGTTCCCAATTCAGTTATGATACTTTGCGTTACTTTTGGTGATAACATTGTTGCAATCTGAAATAACAGGAAGACATTCAAAAAGAAAAAGAAAAGAAAAGAGAAAGAAAAAGAAAAGAGAAAGAAACGAGAAAGAAACGAAAAAGAAAAGAAAAAGAAAAGAGAAAGAAAAGAAAAAGAAAAGAAAAAAAAGAAAAGAACAAGCAAAAGTTACATAGAACGACAAACGAAATAAGGTATAAACAATAAACCTTAAATAATAATTGTTCATTTAACAATAAACAACAACAAAATTGATCAAACTGAACTCAAAAAAAGTAAAAAAAAACTTCCTCTATGTAGCACAATTTTAATTTTAAATGCAGACTCAATTTACCTCGGAACTGGTAGCGATCATTTTGTCCAACATTGTGCTGATTAGAATTTCCTTTTCTTCTTGATTCAACTTCGGTGGTATTTTTCTGAATTATTGTTAAGAATTATAGAATGTAATCTTTGAATAAAAGGTAACTAAAAAGTTATCAATAAATTTTTAGTAATACATTAAATATACCTAGATTTTCATCAAAAAATTTCAATAGATTTCTACTAATAAATTAAATATAGATTTTCAACCAAAAATATCAATAGATTTCTACTAATAAATTAAATATACACTTTCAATAAAAAAATATCAATAGATTTTTACTAATAAATTTAATTTTCGTTAAAAAATGCCAATAGATTTCTAGTAATAAATTGAATTTTCAACAAAAAAATATCAATAGATTTCTACTAATAAATTTAATTTTCATTAAAAACTGCCAATAGATTTTTAGTAATCAATTGAGTTTTCAACTAAAATATCAATAGATTTCTACTAATAAATTAAATATACACTTTCAACAAAAAAATATCAATAGATTTCTACTAATAAATTTAATTTTCATTAAAAAATGCCAATAGATTTCTAGTAATAAATTGGATTTTCAATAAAAAATATCAAGAGATTTCTACTAATAAATTAAATTTTCATTAAAAAATGCCAATAGATTTCTAATAATAAATTGGATTTTCAATAAAAAATATCAAGAGATTTCTACTAATAAATTAAATATACATTTTCATTAAAAAATAAATTAAAACTTGCATTTATCACTAATTGTAATTAATATTGTAATAAATTGTAATTAACAATGTATGCAAAAATAAGTTTTGTAAGTAAGAAAATTTGTGAAAAGTTTAAAATTTCTAAAAGGATACAACAAAGAAATCATGGCCTGAAGAATAAGTGAATAAAGATGCAGTGGACGGTAACCAGAAGGTGACTGTAAAAGTGCCAATAAAGTCGCAAGAGCAGTAGCTTTCGCTTTGAGTCCTGGAGAATCTGGTTGAGCCACGGAGAGAACAACCTTTCCTACCTAAACAGTAATAAATATTTTAATAAAAATTTGTACTTCCACATTTCATAAACACGATTTTTAACTGCCTTTTTCCACTTTTAACTACTTTTTTTCACATTGTTAACTACTTTTTTCCAAATTGTTAACTACTTTTTTCCACATTGTTAACTACTTTTTTCCACATCGTTAACTAATTTTTTCTACATTGTTAACTACTTTTTTCTGCATTGTTAACTACTTTTTTCCACATCGTTAACTACTTTTTTCTATATCGTTAACTACTTTTTTCTACATTGTTAACTACTTTTTTCCACATTGTTAACTACTTTTTTCTACACTTAACAAACTTATGTTAACACATGTTCTTTAATTTCAAATTAAATGCTTATTTCATTTGTCTTTACTTCAAATATAAAACTCTTTAGTATATTTAAATAATTAATACCAGAAGTTTTAAAATATTTATAGTAAATAGTAACGACAAGGACAATTGTGGTAAAATAATTTTCATTAACCAATTAGCGTTTCGAGGCTGATTAAATAAATTTATAAAATGATTATAAAGATAAATAAGAAAAGAGATAAATAAGAAAAAAGAAAAAAAGAGATAAATGAAAAGAAATAAATAAAAAAAGACAAATAAAGAGACAAATAAAAAAAACAAATAAAAAGAGACAAATAAAAAAACATAAATAAAAAACATAAATAAAAAACACAAATAAAAAAAGATAAATAAGAAAAAAATAGCTAAATAAAGCAACAAAATTATCATGATCGACAGCTTTTTAATCAACACCGAGTAAAAAATGAACCAACTTGTTCTAGTGCAACTAATCCCGCTTCCTTGGCGCTAACTTCTTTGCAATCATGCAACTGACGTATAATCCAAGGCAAAATATGTCTCTCAATGTCTGGAAATAAAATCTCTGGATTCCCTTTACGCATGATTTCCGTATAGGATCTTAATAATCCAGCCTTTGCGTGTTCAGCCGTGATTGTTGCCTTGACGTCTTTGACAAGTCCCAAGAGTTTGACAGGTTGTTTTCGCGAATCTTCCGTGTTACACGACTCTTCCATCAATTTCAAAACCATCTCCAGGTGTCGTTTAGCACAAATGCCAATAGCCCTCGAATATTCTCCGGAATTGTTAGTAGTATGAGAGCGAGAAAATGCAATGAGTGTGTTGAAATGAATTATATCTGATGTGACAGCACCCAACAATGGTCCAATGTGGGATGACGTTATTTTTCTTGCCAATTCATCTGACAAATTTTTGCCCCAATTTTCTCCTTCCGCCTGAACACTTTCTTCCAAAAATGCCACGAGTTTGTCTTCCCACTTCAACGCTCTGATAACAAAAAATTTTTTATAATTTCTTAAACGTAAGAGTACTTTATTTTACTGATTTTAGCAATTCAGGATTTTGCTTTCTCACAGGAAGCTTTGTTTATTTTATTCGTACATTTTGGAGTTTGAAAATTCGTTATGCTTTATTATTAAATTATTATTATTTATATTATAATTTATTTCAAAGTTTAGAAATTCGTTATTCTTCGTTTATTCCAAAGTTTAGAAATTAGTTATTCTAGCAAAGTTTATAAATTTGTTAACCTTTATTTTTCAAAAGTTTAGAAATTTCTTATCCTTTTTTTCAAAAGTTTAGAAATTTGTTGTCCTTTTTTTTCAAAAGTTTAGAAATTCGTTATCCTTCATTCTTTTCACAGTTTAGAAAATAATTAATGTTGGAAATTGGAAAGATGGTAAATTATTTAAAGAAGTTTAAAATCTTTCATACTGTTTTCAAATATTAGAAATTCATTACCTTCCGTACCTTTCAACAGTAGATGTTGACGAAGTCAGTTCTTCTTCTAGAATCTCAGTCAGTTCTTGTAGTTTCGGGTCCCATTGTTGCTTCAACATGTGACCTAAAAGCGGAGACGAGGATCGTAGAAAGTTGAGAACAGCGACTCGATTTTTTTTATCCTCCATTAATTCAAGGCATCGACTTAGTACTTTTATGTTCGGAAAATCCTTTTGGACGATGCTAATATTTCCATCGCGAATAACTTTTGCAGCAAGAGGTGAAAGAGCTCTTAGAATGGAATTGGCCTGCAATTTTTTGTAAAATTAAAAGAAGAATTTAAATAAAAAATTAAAGAAGTGATTAAATAAAAAATTAAAGAAGAATTTTAATAAAAAATTAAAGAAGTGTTTAAATAAAAATTTAAAGAAGTGTTTAAATAAAAAATTAAAGAAGTATTTAAACAAAAAATTAAAGAAGAATTAAGTTTAAAAAAGTTTCATTAAGTTTAAATTGAGAATGAAGTTAAGATTAAAAAAATTAACTTTAAATTAAGAACGAAGTAAAAAAAAATAAGTTTAAAAATTACTTTTTAACAATAGAGATGAATAAATTGAAACATATAGTTACGGATAGACTACAAAGTGGATCCAGTAATGCTGAAATTAACGATGGCCATAACCAGATTTCTACTCCTTCAACAGTACTTGACAAAAGGTGGAGACCTTCATCGTAAGCGAGTGCTTCTTCGTTTTTTGCTGCACAGTTCGTCACCTAAAATTTTAGTGCTCGATTGTATTTAAATTCAACTTTGTTTTTAATTAAATTTAAATATCAGCTAAATGATTTGGAAAATCTGTAAAAAATAATTCTGAACTTGGTCTTAAATGAAAATAAATCTAAACTTGGTTTTAAATGAAATTAAATCTAAACTTGGTCTTAAATAAAAATAAATCTAAACTTGGTTTTAAATTGAAATCAAAACTACTGCAAGATCTTTATTATTACATGTTATAGAAAATAAAGTTTTTTATTTCCTGCTTTTTAAAAAATAAGGATTGGAATAAATATCATAAAAAAAGCAAAATCTGATTAAATGTAATTTGTGTAAAAAATGTCATAATCACCATAAAGCGAATGTAAGTAGCTCTTTGTGAAGGTAACAACGAAAGATTAGGACGAGCCATCAAAGCGACTATAGCACCAACCATTTGATGAGCGCTACTCTCTCCGAGAGAATCTTGCAAACTCAAAGCAATTCTTTGCATAGATGTGTCATTTTCTTCAGGAAGCGTGTTTATCAGATGCTTCAAAACAATAAGAGCTCGAGAACGAAGCGATGAAGTATGTGATTTAAGACTCGAAAGAATTCTGAAACAAATTAAAGCATTAATATGAGTTACAAAAAATATAATTGAAGCTTTACTTTTTAAAATTAACACCATAAATTTAAAAAAAAGTGAATCTTTCTTCAACATTTTTTCAAAATCCTTCACGAATTTTTTAACCATAAAAATTACACTTTTTTATACAAAAATATCCTCTTTTCTATTTTAACAAGTTAAACTATTTTTAATACCACACTTTCATTGTGATTATATTTTACAAATAAATGTAAATTTTGAAATTCTTGCCATTTTTTTATTTATAATTTTTTTTTTCTTGCCATTTTTTTATATATAATTTTTTGTCTTGCCATTCGTTACAGAATAGAATGAAAATACTTGTTTACCTGTCTAACCCTTCCTCGGGGTACAGAACGACGATAGCGTGAAAACATTTCAAAACTTCATAATGCGTTAAAAGTGTATCACGACTCACTGAAAATGGAGTGATGCAGACATATTCAAACAATACTTGATGAATATTTTCTAAAAACGGACGTAAATTTTCTTTATCCTCTTCCGTAGCGGCGCCTAATATTAATGCAAGAGCCCTGTAAATATATTTTCAAATTTTACATAACATTAAAAAGCGATCTTTAATTTAATAAAAGCGTTCATAATTTGAAAATCGGTTTTTTGCTGTATCTACTATTAATATGTAAATATTTAAAGTGTAAACATTTTATTTTACTTCTTAGATCCCTTGGGAGCGCGTTACACATATAAATATATTATTATTATTATATTAACCATACCTTGAGATTGATAACCGAATAGTAGAAAATTTTTTGCAGAGGTTCAAAAGAACCGGAATCAGCTTAATGGTATCATTTTCATTCGTCTTTGGAAGAAGAGGTAAGAGGGAACTTAAAGTAACTAAAACTCCTTCAATTATCACAGGATCTCGACTACTTCGTAACCAATTTTCAATCAAAGTATCAAAAAGCATATTCTTCATCATAGTGATTTCAAAATCCAGTTTTGATTTTTGAAAAGATTCTTTCAAACCATTTTCTTGGTCGGAATTTGGCGCTTCTTCGTTATTTATAAAACATTCATTGATTGCTTCTGCAAATTTCCCCAAAGCTACAAAATAAATAAAATATATGAATAATAATAATAATAATAATGATAATTATTATAACAGGGATCACAGTCGTTTTTTTTGTTTAATTTTAGGTGCAAAAGGGGATTTTCAATTTTAAAAAAAGGGATTTTCTTCTATAAAAAGGGGATTTTTAAATAAAGAAAAAAAAGAATAATATAGTAAAATTCAAAAATTTTAAAAGCGTTAGTTAATCTCTTGCTATTAATTTAAAAATAAAAAATTGATTTCCTTTCATTCAATGAGTTTTCCACGCTCTCCATGAGAAAAATAGAAAAGTTTCCCTTATATTTTGCAGATGTGCGTGTGTGTGTAAAAAAAATTAATTTTTCAATATTTTGTAAGAACACGTAAAAATTTAAATTACTTTTGAAAAAAATGAAATTTTTTTAATTAATGCTCTTAGGGTTATTGCAAAAGTAATTTTCTATAGAATTTAAATTACTCAAGGTCATTATTTGAAATATTCAAACCATTTTAAGCATTTTGAAGTAATTTTAAATATTTTGAAGTATTTTGAAGTACTCTTGAAGTATTTTAAATCCTTTTAAAACATTTTGAAAAACTATAATATTTTTAAATCTGTAAAAACACTTGAAAATATTTAAAGACACTTAAAAAAGCTTAAAAATATTTAAATTTATACTTAAAATTACTTTAAAATGCTTTAAAATACTTCAAAATATTTTAAAATATTTTAAAATGCTTAAAATTACTTATAAATAATTCCATATACTTCCCAATACCTCAAAATATTTTAAAGTATTTTTAAATATTTTGAAGTATTTTGAAGTTGTCTGAAGTATTTTAAAGTTGTTTTAAGTATTTTTGAATATTCTAAAGTAATTTTAAATATTTTTAAGTAAGCTGAAGTATTTTAAAATAGTTTCAAGTATTTTGAAATATTTTAAAGACTTTTAAGTATTTTTTAGATATTTTGGAGTATTTTTAAATATTTTGAATTATTGGGAAGTATTTGGAAATATTTTATTGTAATTTTAAGTATTTATAAAGATTTTGAAGTATTTTAAAGTACTTTCTTATTTTCTAAATATATCTTTAGAATATTTTAAAATCTCTTTATAAATTATTTAACACTTAAAATACTAATATTTTTAAAAAATTAAAACTATTTTGAAGTATCTTTAGATATTTTGAACTAATTTTAAGTATATTTAATTATTTTTAAATTTTTTCAAGTATTTTGAAGTATTTATTATATATGTATTTATATATATTTATATTTAAGTCTGAAGTATTTTTAAATATTTGAAGTATTTTGAAATAGTCTGAAGTATTATTGTGGAAACATTATTAAAAAAAATCTTATTGAAAATTAAGGGAAAAGGGGGGAAAATATTTGATTTTAGGTGTTTTAGAGAATTTTCTTAAAAAAAAGGGAAAAAAGGGGGAATAGGTAAAACTAGTGGAAAATTATGTTCATTTCATGAACATTTTGCTTCCTCATAGAGAAAAAATGTAAAATTTAAAAAAAGTAACATTGACATATTTTTCAT